>JAUBOD010000825.1:1352025-1393549 GCA_032353885.1 Nothura maculosa | reverse complement strand
CCTCCCCGCGCGCGGCCCGCCCCTGCCCGCCGCGCGCCCGCTGCGCGCGCCCTGCACGCACCATGCACACACACACACACCCTATAGACACTGCACACCCTATACACACCACACACACCCTATAGGCACCGCACACACCACACACACCCTGTACACACCGCAAACACCCTGTATGCGCCATACACACCGCACACACCCTATAGGCACCGCACACACCCTATACACACCGCAGACACCCTGTACGCGCCATGCACACCACACACACCCTATAGGCACCACACACCCTATACACACCGCACACACCATACACACCCTATAGGCACCGCAAACACCCTATACACGCCATGCACACCGCACACACCCTATAGACACTGCACACCCTACACACACCACGCACACACCCTATACACACCGCACACACCACACACACCCTGTAGGCGCCGCACACCCTACACACACCCCGCACACTCCGCGCACACCCTGTGCACACACGCATCACACGCGCCGTGCACACGCCCCATACACACGCGCACCGCACGCAGCGCACACCTCTTACCCGCGCGCACCACACACACACACATACACACATATACACAGATACATACACATACATACACATACATACACCCCCCGCACACACCTCGAGCGACCCCCCCGGGCCGCGGGGCCCCTGGCGGGGCCGCATGCGCGGGGCGGAGGAGCCGCCGCGCCCGGGCGCCCCCGCGCCCGCCGCCAGCGCCGGGGAAGCGGCCAAGGACGCGGTAAGTCCCGCGCGGCCCCGGTGCCCCCGCAGGGCCCCGCGGCCGCCCCGCGCCCCAGCCCGCAGGGAGAGCCCGCTCTGAGCACGGCCCTATCGCCCTTACGGGGTTGGGAGAGGCAGGGGACACCTGGGCACAGGCAGCGGGTTCGGTAGCGCTGCCCCTGTCGCTGCCGGGAGGAGGCTCCGTGATTTAGCACCGAGATAACGTGATGCAGCCACTCCGATATTTCATTTTTGCCGTTGAACAATCTAAGACAGAAATACTTGGTGCGATGCCGCTGCCCCAGGGCAGGCAGCGAGGAGGCTCCGGGCACGGCCGCGCGCAGCGGGCGCCCAGCGCAGCAGCGTGGGCTCCAGCGCTCGGCAGGGCAGTGGCCGCGGCGCCAGCCCCGCTCCGGCCGGGTCTCCATTGCCACAAGGCAGTAGCCGCTGCTTTCCTCACCATGCACCCAAAATCCCACGGGAGCAGCCGAGGTGGGGCAGGTTACGCTCAGCAGCATCCCTCTGAACTAAGAACATGGTCAAGCCAGCTGGTGTTGTATTAGCACCACATGTTATTAAATTCGATAAAAAGGCTTATTTTTTCATTCTTGATTTTCCTACTTATCTACCTAGCTCCATCAATATCAATTTTGAAGTCTTTACTCTGACTCCCAAATCATTAATCATGGTGCCATCAGCCCAGAGCCTTGCCCTGACCTGCCTCCATCCCTTGAGAGAGCAGCATGCACGTTTTTCAGAATGACTTGTGATTTTTGTGGGCTCTGTTTGAGATACCGTGAAAAACTTCCTTAAAGTATGAGGTTTCTGCAGCTCTTGGATCCTAGGATCACGTTGGCTAGCCAAAGGTGTCGGCACTTACTAACATCCACTCACTTCTGGAAATGCATCCCACCTTTTTGTCAGGATAAAGGATGATGCCAAGGAGGAAGCCTGCTCCCCGAGGAGGGAACATTGCAGGGATCTGCTAGCATTCAGAAGCAGGAAAATGCTGAAGCAGAGCACTGCTACCTCGATGTCAGTGATTCCTAACTTTCTGTTTGCAGGCGGGTTTGAAGGCTTCACACACCAGCCACTTGCTGCAGAGAGGCTGATAAAGTGGCATTACTGAAGTTATGGTATAGGATACAGGTCCAGTCCCGATCTTACTCCACTGTTAGGGCAGGAATTACCCTGGCTTTGGTTTCTGCCAGCTGATACTTTAGCACAGGTTAGGCTGGCAGAGCGCAGGACAGCTACGGAGGTGGCAGCTGGCAGGGCAACCAGATGCCAGCATAGTACAGCCCAAAGCGAGCGGCGACAGTCAGATCAATAGGAAACAGCGTGTGAATCACTATTTAATGCACTATGAGGTGAGTCATCCCGACTGAAACCAGCTCTCAGACCAGTACAGTGTCAGTCAGCTCCTAACGCCGTTGGACGTGAGTCAGATCTAGCACCGAGTACAACACCGAGTGAGTCACCGGCTAATCGGGCGCCATGTGACTCCAGGACCCAGTGTGAGTTGTCAGAGCTTCGCTGCGATGTGAGTCACTTCATAGTACAGTAAAATGGGCTTTTTGGAGGCCATTCATAATTAAGCACGATGCAAGCAAGCCCTCAGCGGGAGACGATCACAGTGAGCAAGCTGCTGTATGCACCAGTGCCACTGTTTGCATAGTAAAGAGGCTTGGAAAACATTAGGCTGAATGAACCTTTTTTTTTTTTTTTTTTTAAGCCTGCAGTTAAAAATAACTAGGAGCAAATACTTTACTCAGACATTAAAGGCAACCAAAGTAGGACTGAAATAATGGTAGAAATCTCTGCATTTGGGAAGCCTGTTTTTGCTCATTTGTTTGTTTCCCACTTTGTTTTCACCTGCAATAGCTGATCAGCTCCTATGAACTTACCAAGACCAACTGAGGGTAACTTCAGATGCCACGAAATACAAGGCAGGGGGTCGCAGCAGCTTGTATTGTACAGAGGATAAGGGACCTGATTTAGGTTAATGTCACTTTACAGTGACCTGGTTTGTAAAGGGACTCAGCAGGGGACTGTGCTCTTTCCATATTCCCCCATGTGCTGGACTGTCACAGCAGGGCCAGAGCAACAGGCTGCTTTTCTGATGCTTCTATGTAGCAGGTATAAAATTCTCCCTAAAATTTTCAAATCTTTCCCATTATACAGCAGAAATAGTGATAATGACCCCGCTAATTACATTTTAGGGTAATATTTTCAGTGAAGTCTTAAGTGATAGCATCCAAAGTAAAGCTGTATTTCCTGCACTAGCAGCATAAGAAATACAGAACAACCCCTTCTCCTCCTCCTCCTCCAAATCTATATATATATATATATATATATATATGAGGCCCCAGTTAATTATGATTCTCAGGAAGAAAGTCAGACTTTACTCTGAGAAGTTTGAGCACGGGGAGTTCTCTGCAGATACCAGGCTGACCTTAAAGCCAGCATTGAATAACAAAGAAAAAGCAGCAGAACGCATTAAGCCTCTGGCAAAATAACATCCTAAGTTACAAGTGGCATGAGCTGGGTGTCATTGCCCGTTAGCTGTGTGGGTGTGATACATTTCCAGCCATTCCCTTTGAAATGTAAAGCACTGCTTTAGTCTGGATAGATTAATCCTAAGATCCTCTGAGGTGCTACTCCTCTAGCAAAATCAATGAAATGGACCAGGCAGAGGTACCTGACTGAGTTTCTAGACATCTTAGAAGTGTTCCAGATTTGCTATTCAACCCCACTAGGAGGATATTACTTGTGATCTTATCCACTGAGCACTGACAGACCCGAGTTCAATGTGGACATAAGAGGCTGCATTATTCTATGCAGCTGCCAGTGTCTTCCCTAAAGAAGTGACTTCTTTAAAGTCCTTCTGCTTTCTTAAATCCTCAGCAGCTTAAACCACCCTTCTCCAGTGGTAGAAGGACCCAGAAGATCCCTGAAAGCACAAGAAGTCCCAAGAACTGACTCTGCTCTGGCTCGCTGAGAGGGACTCTGAGCACTCAGCCTGCTGGAGGAGCACACGTGTGGGCGATGTCACAGAATACTCAAGGTTGGAAGGGACCTCTAGGGATCATCTAGTTCAACCTTCCCGCTCCAGCAGGGACACCTAGAGCAGGTGGCACAGGGCAGCATCCAGGCGGGTTTGGAGACCTCCAGAGAAGGAGACTCCACAGCCTCCCTGGGCAGCCTGTTCCAGGGCTCTGTCACTCTCACAGTGAAGAAGTTCCTCCTCACATGGAGATGGAACTGCCTGTGTTGCAATTTGCACCCATTGCCCCTTGTCCTGTCATTGGCCACCATTGAAAAGAGTTTGGCCCCTTCCTCCCTGCATTCCCCCTTCATGTATTTATACATGTTAATCAGATCCCCCCTCATCCTTCTCCTCTCCAAGCTGAACAGGTCCAACTCACTCAGTCTCTCCTCGTACAAGAGATGTTCCATGACAAGCACCAAGCTTCCTGTGCTTATTACACTTGACTGTCAGAGGCTTCAGCAAAAATATGTTGCAGCATTAAGTATTCCTACATTAATAAAATATGGATTCAGAGATTCACTCTGAGCTTGAACCCAGTTGCAAGCATCTTGTGGCAGTAGGAAAGACTGAGAATCTCATTCTTCCGGCTCTCAAGATTATCATTTTAGTAGGAGAATCTGAAGCGAGAGCAGCAAGAGCAAGATTTATGTAACCTGACCTAAAGCTCCCTGAAACCAATAGGAGCTTTTCATTGTTTTAATGGAGTTGGGATCAGGCCCGGTGCATTTACTGAAAAATGAATGGACTCGGATGATCCAAATCTGTGCACTCAACTGTCAGTTATAATTAGAGTGCAGGGATTCACATTCCTATAGTTACCACGAGATCTTCATGGTAGGACTATGGAAATCAGACCCCAGCACAAGTTAGGGCTCATGCACCTGCTCATCTGTAACATGCACAAGGACAGAACATTTTTTTTATGTTTTAGTTACAGAATTTTTGCACTCTGATGAGGTTACAAAATTTCAGTGTGCTTTAACATAAAATTGACATCGAAGTACAAAAGGTTCAGCCATGATTTTTTTTCTGTGCATCCTTGATATTTAAAGAACATAGCCTTCACTATTTAGCTTTTTCATATTCCTCATTTGGGAAGACTGTTTTCTTGGAAGCCCACTTTTCTACTAAAGGATTAGCAAATGTTCCAACTAAGCCAAATATCATTTGAGCTGCTTTTAACCAGGGAAATAATTTTCATCCCTGATGTTTGCTCTTTTGTGTTCATAAGGTTAAATGCAAAAATGCCTCATAATCTGAATGTCAGACAAGCATGCCTTGGAGTGCAAAAGGCATGATAAGCATACTTAATGTTAGTATCTCTACATTATTCTTAAAGCAGAGAGGTTTTTTTTTTCCATTACTCTTTAAAGTAGCTTTTAAAATGCTTGCTTAAATCCCTGGACTTACTTGAAGAAAAACTACTTGTACAGTGTACATTTCATCTGAATCATAGATGCTATTGAGATGGATTAAAAAAAAAGGGTATACATGCCATTACTTTTCTCTGTTTCTGGTTCATTGCTTTTTTAGGGGCATTATTTGATAATAGATTAAATTTGCTGTGATCATTAATTTGAGAGGGACCAGAATGGGTAGTTTGAGACTAGTATCTTCTCTTTGCAAATTAAGTCCTGTAGGCAAATTTTCTTGCAAGGCTATTGTTAATACCCTATTGCTAAGACCCTAATGCTATTTTGAAGTATGAAATTTATGAACAATATCATAAACCCAAGCATGTTGAAATTGATGAGAATCTTTCAGTGACTTTTCCTGGGCTTATGGTTCCTCTAGGTGACTTGTTTAGTGCAGCTATGAAAGGGTTGGTAAAGGTTCTTTCCACCTCCTCAGTTCTCACACCAAAGTCATTGGTATTTTCCTAAATATGCAGTTAGGAGTCCAGATGGGGGTCTACACCTTGTCAAGAACCATCCAGCTTAAGTTTTAAGACTGAAGTTTGTCCCATAGTTATTATAGTGGCATATTTGGATATCAGGTTGCAACTGCACACCCAGTTTGCTTAAGTCCCTCTCTGGGATGTCTCCCCTAGTCACCTGCCTAGATGAAAAATGAAATCAGCTTGAACTGATTGTTTACCTGGTATTGAGTCAATTCTAATTCCTAGCCCCCCTCACAGACAATTATTTCAGTAATTTATGATCTCTAGGCGGGAATCTTGGACAGTTCTGAGGATTCCTCCAGACAGGCCCTGCTGTGCCTGCCCATGCAATGCTCTTCAGTTCTCCAAGCTGAGACCATTTAAGCAGTGGTGAGAGTTTGCGGATGACACCTGTAACAGCAGCAGCTACAAATTAGCAAAATCAGATTCTACTGAATAGCGAAAGAGCAGAGTATAAGCTGTTAGTTCCACCCTATCCATATGAACAAGAGCTATCTCTTTTTCCTATTAAATCATGATTTCACAAGCAAACAGAGCTGACTTTGGTAGTGCCATGATTATTTTCGGCAGTCCAAAATGGATACGGTTGAACATTGAGGTGCATTTCAGGTTATATGGGGCAAGTGACTGAAAGAGTCGCAAGGTTTGGAATAAGGAGTGCTGGGGGAGAGGGTAAAGGACCTTAGCTCAAGTTATCCCACCTTTTTCAAGCCCTAGTCTGAAGCTATTACTGGATTCCTTACAAAACATAGTTAAGATAGACAGTCCAGTCTCCAGCTTTTGAATCTCTCATTCTCCGTTGTTTTCCTCTCAAATACTTCTTTTCTAAACAAATTGCATATCTCATATGGAGAGGGGAAGACAGAGAAGGCAGGGCCCAATTCTCAACTGAGGACAGCATCTAATACAGAAGGGTCTTATATGCTAATACCACATGTTTTACTGTGTCTCACAGCACTTTCTAAAAGGTGAGAATTTCTAAATTTGAGAAGATAGAAGACACTCCCTACACAGAGAGCTCCAAGATGTCCCTTTTGATATGAGAGTTAACCTAGAAGAAGAAAAGCAATTTTTGTTTTTGTTGTTTTAATTTTATTTTTCCAACCTTTAGACTCTATTTCTATAATACATTGTAGCAACCTAGTAAGAGAGCCTAAAATAATAAAGTATTAAACAAGAGCAAGAAACAAGGGGCATCAGAGAGGTGCATTGGAGGACGTAGTTATCCCTATGAGAGACGAGGCTGGCAGGGGATATATTCTCCTCCCAGACCTTCCTCCCTTACCCTGAAGTAGTAACATGGCCTTGTCCAAATATCAAATGGACAAATCACTTAAGCTTAGTAACAGGAGGATCTTTTAACTGCTTAACAAATATATCTAAGTATATTTACAGGACCTTGGAAAGTATAATGAAGCCTCTCTTTAATCATCCATCTTCTAATTAGCTTCATAGCCAAAATAGTAGGAGTTTTCTCAAAAAAAAACCCAAGTTACTAAATCACAGCAGAAATGCAGAACTCTAGTTCGTGCACGCACATACACATGCACCCTGCTCATTCCCTTGGTAACAGAAAATGTCATTTTCACTTGAAGTAAGATAGACTACGGGCCCTGTGTTACACTCCAAGAGTAGGAGAAGCATCCAGGAAACAGGAGGATTTTTATACCAGTTTTAAAGAAAGGCATTTCAGACAAGTCATATCATGTCTGCTTAGCACCTTCTCATATTAAATATGACCCATGATAATAAACTCCCTTTTCTCTGTGGTATAAATACAAATATCCTCAGCTGGAATAAACTCCACCATCTTCACCAACCTTCATGCTGTAACCAGCTAAGAACTTGACTCAGACTAAATGTAATCAGCGTTAATACTTCAGATTTCCTGACCTGCTAGGAAGCAGCTTTGTCGCGAAGGACCTGGGGGTCCTCGTGGACACCAAGCTGGGCAGAAGCCAACAATGTGTCTCTGTGAGCATGAAGGACCATCCCCTTCAGGGCAGCTACAAGGCTGAGAGAGCTGGGCCTGTTCAGCCTCAAGAAGGGAAGGCTCTGGGGGGTCTTATCAATGTGCATAAGTATCTGAAGGGAGGGTGTATGGAGGACAAAGCTTGACTCTTCTGTGGTGCCAGCGACAAGATGAGAGGCAAGAGGCTGAAAATGAAACCTGGGAAATTCCATCTCAACATAAAGAAAAAGGATTTTTTTTTTTTTTTTTTTTCTGGGAGGGTGACAGAGCACTGCAACAGGTTGCCCAGAGAGTTGTGGAAGCTCCATGCTTGGAGACAAGAGGCACCAGCAGACTGTCCTGGGAAACCTGCTGGGGGTGACCCTGCTTGAGCTAAGGATCGCCAGGCTTCCCTGCTAATCGCAGCCACTTGGTGATTCTCTGAAATCTTATGCATGAAAACTAGGATGGAATTTTCTCTAATTACATAATATTGATATTCCAAGGAAATCACTCTCCTGTTGATGGATATACAATTTTGATTGCGTAGGAGGAAAAAAAACCCTTGGCTCTTGTCAGGAACAAACCCCTTTAAAGCTAATTATTAGTTACATATAATATAAACTTAGAAACTTAAAGAAGTGGTCATCTGACTACATTTTGGGGGCTAGTGTCAAAGAAGTTGTGTTTGCTGACTGCTGATTTCAAAATGCACACTTGGGATGAGGAGCAGAATATTTTGACTGACAAAAGAACATTAGCACTAGTATTTACCAAAAAAAACCCACATCTAGTTGATTCATTATACAGTTTTTCCTTGAGGAAAAATCTAGCCAGTGTTGGTCATCAAAACTCTTGCTCTTATGAATGCCATATGCACTACAAAGAGGCTCCTGTCAGATTTGAGAGATCTGCCTTGACAGTAGCAGGTGCAGGAAGATGTCTGTAAATCCTGTTTTCTGAGGAATTCACTTTCTTGTTCTACAGCCAAATCATAGAATCATAGAATGCTTAAGGTTGGAAGGGACCTTAGAGGTCATCCAGTCCAACTCCCCTGCTCACGCAGGGTCACCTAGAGCACATGGCTCAGGGCTGCATCCAGGCGGGTTTTAAAGATCTCCAAAGAAGGAGACTCCACAATCTCTCTGGGCAGCCTGTTCCAGTGCTCTGTCACCCTCACAGTCAAGAAATGCTTCCTTAAGTTCCTGTGGAACTTTTGGTGCCTCAGCTTGTGGCCTTTTCCTCTAGTCCTAACACTGGAATCTCTCTTCCTTTAATGCATTTGCAAGTTTAATGCAAGTGCATTCACTTGCATAGATGCTTCAGTTCTCAGGGCTCCTCAAGCTCAAAGGTGTCCAGTTGTTTACTGTAATTCATGTTTTCCCTGGCCAGCTCTGTACATGCATTTTTCTGCAACATCAAGTGTAAAGAAACAGAGATCCTTGTTTAAGATCATTATTTCAGTTTGAAACAAAGAAAGCAAATGCTACAGTTGAGTTGTTGGGAGAAATCTAAGCTACCTCTTCTGCAATGTCCGAAGAGGAGCAGCTGGCAGGGGAGCAAGGAGGTGCCTCTTACCCTGTTCCCTCACTCCAGCACCTGTAAGTCTGAGTTTTCCCCATCCTGCCTGCTCAGATGGGTATTCTCAGTTGGGATTGGGAAGGAAAAATATTTAGCTAAACACAAGTACCAACATATGTCATTTTCCTACTTTCCTTCAAAAACTTTAAAGGCCGCTATTCAAAATGCCATAAATAACTGAAATTCTTCAACAATTATAAAAAGCTCCAAATACCTACAGTGCAAGTTCGGAAAATAGGGAAAGCCTCCTTGCAAAATTAGCAGTTAAATTTCCTTTGCTTTGGATTATGGTCTATTTAGGCCTTTCAGCCCACCACTGTGGGGCAGTGAATTTTAAGAGATAGCAGTAATTGATGCTATTTACCACAGCAATAGGATCCACAGGTGAATAATTCTTTCAACTAATATGTAACAGCGTCCGCATTGGTTCAAAGAACATACACCGGGGTTTTCCAACTGCTTTGACGGCAGCTCCATGGTCCAATAGGAAAATACAATATCCCAGATTAATAGACATTAAATTGTATAAACACAAAACTTTTTTCTTTTTTTTTTTCACTAGGAGGGCAGGAAAAGAAAAATCCTCCCAAGCAAACAAACAAAACGAAAGACACTAAATCTCTCCTCTCTGGCATGAGCATCTAGTGTTTATAGTGGCCTCCTTTCTGCTGGGATCATAGATTGTAATGCAAAGAAGCAATTTTGTAAATTACTACAAATAATATACTTTGGAGTTGCTGATAAATTTAATGTCCATTCATGCATATGACTAGGAAACACTATAAATAATTACGTGCATTTTTTTCTTCACTAACACAGCTATGGGCCGTACATAATTTGCAACTCAATTCAAAACAGTAATTCTGGCTGCTGTATATAGTGTCTGCCCATTATATAACTGCAGTAGCTCTGATGAAAAGAAGCAAAGTCTGGTGGAGAACTGTGATTCTCCAGTCAGAGACCACAGAAACAACTATGGCTCATGCTGGATCAGCTGAAGTCAGTAGGAAACCTACTGCAGTCATTAGATAAGACTTTTCTGTCTGAATTCTGCCAGTTGCTTTACCATTAACTCACCATGTGACCCCAGCAAGATGTTTCATCTCTATCACCAGTTCCCCTATGGCTTCCAAAATCCAGCTTCTACATGTACAGGTCATACTCGGATAGTGTCATTGCTTTTTAAAGTACTTTCAGTTTAAACAGAATCTTTAGATGACAAACTCGGTCTTTGTGCCTTTGCATCTCTTAGCCAAGAGCAGGTTGTGAGAGAGCAAGGTTATGGGCAGCCAATTGAGGAGCTTTTGGTAAACTTCCTGTGTTACCATACACACGTGTGTAATTGCAGGGTTTGTATTTCTTCAGTTTTCTCTTATTCTTACGTGGCTTTTAAAAAAAAGGCAAGAAAATCCAGAAAAACTTAAATACATGAATATAAATATGGAATTAGGACATAGCATTTGAGCAGAAGCTACATGGTCTTAGGATGATCATAATTGTGATATACTTTTGCAACACATACTATGTAGCAAACATGAACATATGAATTCTATCTTACAGTTCTCATTAGAGAATGAAACAAAACCCTAGACTTCTTACAGAAAATATCTGCTCTTCCTGCAGATTAATAGTAATTATGTGACCCAAGGGAGCTGGCCCCAAGGGAAGAAGAATGGGCTTGACTGCAGTTTGGTTTAAAGCCAGAGCTACATTAAAAAGCAGGAAGGAATAAAGTTAGCAAAACAGCATTGGGAAGGATTATTTAGGATTACGTGTTCTGTGAACCTGGACCAGCCTGGTTTGTTCAATGTATCTTAACACCAAAGGAGTTTCTACAGCACTGTAAGACCTGCTTCACTGCTTAGCTGTCTACCTTGCTATCCCATTGATTTCACTGAGCCCAAGCTAACCCATTTCTCAAGTCTAGTGAAAATATAAATTTGGGTTGCTAACAGTTAGGATTGCCAACCTAGAAAAGGGAACCAAAAAAGATATATTGATTTTCTGACCAGTAAAAGCTTTCGATGATCCCTTGTTCTCCACCTCCTACAACCTTTCTCCATAAGTCCCTTTTGCTGAACAGCTTTTTCTGAGCAGCTTTCTTGGAACACGATACCTGTGTGGGAGTGCTACAGGTATAAATCTCATCACACATCCTACCACAGCAATCTTATTTAAACCCTACAGAGAAAAAAAAGATCCCATCCTAATTAGTTTGTCATCCACCCCAAACCTCTTCCACATGTGTGACACACTTCCAAATGCCCACAGGGAATAAATGCATGGTAATCATTGAACAGTTCTGTAATCAAAGCTTGGGCTGTCTTTAAGCAACGAATACGTTCCAGTGATATCCTGCTTGTGTCCCATTACTGCAAAGCAACTCCTCCACCATCAAACTCTGCTTTATGTGCACAAATATCTTGCAAGAAGATCTTCTTCACATACATAACCAAAACCTTTTTGCAAAATTAATGAGGAAGTTGGTATATATCTGCCAAAAAGCGCTAATGCATAATTTAATCTGATACACTGTGTCGTGATTTTTTATTTTACTCAGTCACTCATTTTCTGCAAGTTGTGGGATAAATCAAGTATAATGAACATTCATAAAAACCTATAGTATCAGAACGCTTTTAAGTAAGGTGGATGATTCACAAGTGAAACTAAGCACACCGTGCTCTTGGACAGCTTGTGTTATAGAGCTACTTATGTATTCTTCCATTTCATTAAAAAGAAAAACAGTTCTGAAAAAAGAATCTGAAATGGTAACACTGGATCCAAAAGAGTATTTTGAATCAGGTGGTAGTGGATGAGATGAGGGGAAAAAAAGTGTTTTCTTCCCATCTCAACTCTCATCTACTTTTCCCATGCCTCGAAGAAAATAAAACTAAAATTTTGTATTTCTGGAGATTTAGATAGTACTTGTCAGATTAGATCTACAGAGGCACAAAATGAAATATCATTTTTGGTGCATTATTCGTCTTATAGTTTATTCCTTCTGCTCAGCATGTCATACATTTTTCTCTTGGGAGAGTGGGTGGTTCTAGCAAAAACAAAATAAAAAATTAAGCTCTATAATAGAAAAACAAATTCAGAAGGGAAAAAAGAAAGTAGAACAATTTAATACTGTATTGTGCTAAAATAACCTACCTTTTTCTTGACACTTCTGCAGAGCCTGTGACAGTGTCTATGCATTTTCCCCCAAGTTACAATGTTAATAGTGCCTAAATTGGATGGAAGGTTTTGGAAGAGAAAGCAACGTTTAACTCTCCATCGTTCAGCTCAGATGTTTCAAGCCCATAAATAAATTGTGAATAAATAAAATCTGTAGCAGATGATGTTTGCTCCCATACAACTGTCACAGTCTCCAAAGAAGGTGTAGCAACCTGAAAAAAACCTATCACTGGATACAGGAACATGACTAGTTAAGCATCCAAAGAGGAAATGCAATCAGCATGAGGAAAGTTGCACTAATCCTTTTGGAAGCCGGCATTTCATTTAGGTAGCAGAGATGTCACTTAGACGTGGCCCAGCCCTCAGCATATCAGGTTGTGCTGAGGAAATGTGAACCTCACAGAAAGATGCCCCAGAAGGGGACAACCACTTCCATGGGAAGTGGTGTCTCATTAGCACGGCCTAACAGTGCTAATGCCGAATATCTGCAGAGTTCAGGCTCCAAAAGGCTTCCTAGAACAGTGCAAAGATCCCAACTGGCACTTGCACAAAAACTCATCTCATGTTGTCTCCCATTATGGGCAGCTGGGAGATGCATGGGGGAACATGCTAAATCTTCATGTCTGGCCTGTCTTCTTGATTCCTTATCCACAGAAAAAGCACTGTTAAAAGTTGTGGGAGTCAGTCTGGTTATGGACAGATACATGTTGGCCTTTCCCCTTTGCTATGGGGCTATTAGCAGATCTGGGGCTTTCTTAACATTTACCACAAGGGCCGGGTTTTCTGAGGCTCTCAGATCTCACCCAAGCATCACTGAACCCAGTGCACCAACTAATCATGACAAAGAAAAACACAAACAACCCAAGCAAACCAAGAGACTCCAACTATCTCAATTCTATACTGTGTCTTTAGGACAAACCTTTAAGTCAAAGGCTCAGAAAATCCCTAGGTTTATGTATCAATGCCCTAAAAGCTGCAGCCCTCAGAGACCTCACTTCCCCTTTACAGTTGCATCATCTCCCTTTTCCCCCTGTACTCCCAGCCACACGCAGCCTCTTGCCTCCCAGCCACATTAGCCTCTTGCCTTCCATCACAGCACTTAAATTAACGTTGTGGGGGGTCTCGGTAAGACATCTAAAGCACAAAAAGGGAAAAGCGCCATCACTTACATGCTCCTTCTCTCGCCTCCCTGCAGCCCATGGGCCCCGAGCGGACGGAGATGCACAAGCGACACGTGTCTGCGGCCCAGGAGACCCCCGGCTCCGCGCAGGCCCCGAGCAGCGGGGGCAGCCGAGGGTCCAACGCCTGCTGCTTCTGCTGGTGCTGCTGCTGCAGCTGCTCGTGGTACCCGCTCTTGCTCAAGCCTTGAGAAGGGGAGGGAGGTGACGGGCAGCGTCTAGGACAGCATGGGACAACTTCTTATACTATTTTCTTGTGCTATGGGCATTAAGGGTTCTGAAAGGTCCCCTTCTGCTCCTCCTTTCAGAAAATCCTGTTGTGTTATCCTCTCTCTGCTCACTCTCGTCAGTGTAGGTTCTAGTTACTCAGCCGTTCAGCCCTGGACCAAGCAGGTTCCTGATATTATTGTTCTGCTCAATAACATTTCATACTCCTTCTGCATAGGAAGAACATTTGACCAACCTGCTCCCATGAATTAGTAAATTAAGCATTGGTTGGATGTGCAGAAGTTACCTTGAACAAACTGTCTCTTCAAGCCCTCAGTTCAGGAATTTGCCTCCTCAAAAACTAGTTAACAGTTGGTCTAAGCTATCAAATGCCTACTTTTGTTTCCCTATGTTAAAAGTCTCTTTTCCCTCAAATGAGAAAGGGAAAAATTGCTTAGGTAAGTAAGGAGGCATTATCGTCCTATTTTTTTCTCCATAGGAAAGTAGTATCTGTCAACGTTGAATAACTCACAAAGCCATATCAGCAAACTGGTGAAGAACACAAAATTTCTTTGATCCTAGTGGTATATCTAAGTATTAGGTAATGCTCCCAAATCCAAAAATCTAATGAAAAATACTGAAAATAAAGATCAAGGTATCACGATTAAGGGGATAGGAGTTGGGTGTAGTATTACTGTAAAAGCACCGAACTCCAGTTGCTTCGGGAAGCTTCAGAATTTTCTTCTTCAAGCATGCTAGAACAACAATTTGCCACTGGCAAGTTTAAACACTAAAAAAGCCAAAATAGCACTACTGACACTCTTCAGATAAAATAGGGTCTCCAAATAATATAAACAGACTTATGACATCTCTACACATAAAAGGAAAAAAATAAAAATTTGCAAAGCTTTCTCTGAACTATTTCTACGCAACTCCAATTAACAAAAAAGGAGCTGTGCTGCCAATATGCTTTTGACAAGTTGATAACATATTATCAGTGTCATCTTACACAATACCAAAAGCTGTGCTCCTATCTCAGAAATCAAATCTATTTTCACTCCCCCCCGAAAGAACTAAAAATGTTGTGTATTATGTAAATAGCTAAACGTCTATATGGCAATGTCTAAAAGCCCAATCACATCACAGTTCTGTTGTGCAGAACATTACACAAACGTGATAAAATGACAAGAAAAGGCATCTTCACAAGTTTTCTACAAACGGCGACAAATGGACATGCTTGATTCACTTCAGGCCCATTCCTTGCCTACTCTAAGTCTACTGTTTTATTTAGCTCAGGCCAAGGCTCTTGGCTCAGAAAAATCCTTGTCTTTTTGCTGTCCAAATGAGTACTCAGAGCAGGTATTGTGTAAGCAGTTGAAGGAACAGATCCAAACCAAACCAATCCCACAAAACTGAAGGTGGAAGGAAAAATCCTGCTTGTTTTTTTTTTTTTTAAAACCTTTTCTTTGGTGATGAGATTCATCTTTCCATTTTTTTGCCGATTCTGCGGTATCTCCCATGCCCACCTGTGTAAGAACTGGTTGGCCTTGGCCTTTTCCTCACACCCTCAGCTCCCAGCTGATCTGCCAGCTGGCAGGTGAGCGCACACGCAGAACTGCATTAGAAGGCCACAATTGCTGCTCCTGCATAAGCTCGGTCCGAAGCATCTTTATAGGCACCTTCAGTTGCTCCTGACCACCTCCTGCCTCGGGGCCTTCACTTCTGCTTCGCCCTGTGCGGTGGGAGCTGCTTGGGGCAGCACTGGATGTTCCTCCAGGAGCTCTGCTGGACTTCACTGGCACTTCAGGGAAAGACAAAGCAATACCAGAACATTCAACAGTTTCGTATTTCTGTCTGGGAAATACCGAGCAGCAGAGACTGTTAAATGGGAGTAGGAGGAGCTGAAAGAATTTGTAGGCCAGAAATAACACCACATCTCCAGCACTTCTTTTGTTTTATTGACAATTTTACCTGATGACATTAATTAGTGCTGTCAACTCATGGCACCTGCTATGCATATGAAGTTTATGTCCTTGGGATTAGAGGCTTAAATAGTGTGGGCATTGTTTGCTCAAGCCAAGCAATCATGCAGACCATAATCTACAATAACTTACACTACAAGGCAGTAAGGAAAAAAAATACTGGGGAAACAAATCAAGCAAAAGGGAATATATAACCACGTTCTCCTTTACTAAGCAATGAAGTAATCTCACACATCCACTTGCCAGATCCAAGTGATTTCACTCAGGGTAGAACCTGTCAAATTCCAAGTTCTGTGGCAATCTGGGGCTTTTACTCATTAATGGCTAAGATCAGCATTTGCACTGAAATGAAGAAAAAGAGTCTTAAAAAGCCACAGCAATCCAACCAAAACATGGACAGCAAGCTGAGTGCTTCTCATAGATGCACTATAAATCTCTCCAAAGGCGAAAGCAGCCTGATCAGTCCCTTGCTATTGCCCTCCAGCTTTCAATAGTCAGCTTAGACAACCAGCTCGGCCCTTTTGAATGCAAGGAGTGAATATTTGTAAGGCCCCAGGGGGTTATTTTGCAAGTGCCGTGGGCTCCGCCTCTGATCCTATAAAGCTTTCCAGACAGTGCTTAAAGGTAAACACCTGCTTAGGTATTGTGTCTGTCCAGGATCAGAGCTTGATTCCCTGTGGAATGTAGCCTCGCTTAAAGCATCACCCCACAGATCGCAGCCGGTGACAGAACTCTTCACATGACAACCTGGAGTCACTTATTACAAACACCCACATGTTGAGAGATAGAATGAGTGATTTATTTACTAAGAGAGTACATAAAATTTGCATTTTATTATTTGATTCTAAAACTTTTTTTTTCCTTTTACCTATTATTCCCAAGGACATAAATTTTCTGTACATCTTGCTATTTAAACAGTTCAAAGAAAGTAATTCATTCAATAAGATATATGAAATTACCTGAATTTTATGATGCTTAGCACTCCTATTTACATTTCAGAATCTGAGAACTATTAGAGGCTACAAAACAGAGTAGCCCATTTTAGCTTTGAAATAATTTGGTTTTGTTGTTCAGAAGAATTGTTTTCTAGTAGCAAGACACGCAAAACAAACTGCAATTAAGCTATTTATATTCCCCCATTCATAAAGCCTTTCCTCAAAATAGCTCGAGTACTTTGAGCAGAAAAAAAATACGAACAGGAATAAAAATAACAGCCTACATGACTCATGCAGCATTCAGAATGCTCAGAGTAGACTTAGGATAGAGGAAGGGTGAAATGAGCCTCGCTGTGAGTGCTCAGGCAGCGCTGGCTCCGACAGCTCAAACCTGAGCCTGTTGCTCCAAGCTCCAGGAGCTCAACCAGAGCTCCAGGAGCTCATCCAGAGCTCCAAGGCTCTGCCCTGCTCACATCAGGCCCTGCACTCGTTGCATTTCTGTGGCCTTGCCAACAGCCCAGGGCATGTCCTTAGCCAAGGCACGTTCCTCTCAAGAAAGCTTTGGTTGCTTCTGGTGCCTCTCACCACTATATATATTATCTTGGGAAGACTGCACACCTTTCGTGATCTTTTGGCCCTGCTTGTTCTGTGAAAACTTTGACAAACACGACAATGATATACCGGTGTATCCAGTATCCATGACATACTCATTTTTGATATAAAAGAAAAAATGCTGGAATCACTGGCAACAATTGTAGTATAGGACTGTGTCCAATTTCCAATAGCCCCTAAGGAGAATACCACATTCACATTTTTCTAACCGCTTGCTTTCTTTACTGACAAGGTCAAGTCAAATTGTTGGTTTAAATGTATGTTTCAGATCTTGCATTAAAGAAAAAGCCCTTACAGTAGGTAGCAGGATTGCTGTCCAGCTTGGTAACAGGAAAGGTTTCCCACCTTTTCAATGCATGGACTTCACTAGGCAAAGATAAAAGCGTCTCTCATCTCTTGCCAACCTCCCGCCACTCCCCTTGTGTTAAAGTGTTTAAATTCTCCATCCTCCAGGAAGGTCTCTGCACATTATGGACTAACACTGGAGCGAGCAAGAGGAGATAACCAGTAAGTAGCAAGGCCACAAACAGGACAAAGCCATGAGTTTAAGAGGAAGCAAGGAAGGGAAAAAAATCAATTGTTTTAACCGAAAGCTTTGCTATAGGTGAGATTACCAAAGATTAGAGCAACAAACTTGCACTGAAGAAAGGTAAGATAATAAATGAAGAAATTGGGTATTTTATTTTTCTAGAAATTTTAGCAGGTTTATTGCTTTATTCCAGCAGGAGGACCTGGTTCATGTAAGTTATGGATTACAGTCACTTGGAGTTTTCTTGACAAGTTTTAAGCAGCTGGGTGCATCCACATGCATGTACGGGTTATTCCTCAGGGAACTGTGATCATCTATGACCTAGAATACAGGCACCATTCCCTAGGAGGAAATAGGCACAGCCTGAAATTAAGCTTTAAAGAAGCCTTAGTATCTGAAATCATGAAAAGAATTTTCAACAACCTGAGAGAGAGCTAGGCTAGCATTTGATCAGAGCAGCAGGAGTTGACACCTACCCTTCCAAGGGACATCAAAAAGACCTCTCAGTGATCAGTAGCGATTGCAGCAAACATTTAATACTACAAACACCAATAACCTAATACTCATTTCCAGTCAGGCATACTCAGTGATATTTAGCTGTATCTCCTTATTTCATGTTGTGCACATTAGTTTTTTTGAAGCCTTTTCTCAAGGAGGCAATAACCAACCATGCTAGGTAGCTATGTCTGCCCTTGAACTCTGAAGGATGCTTCATACCTCCAGCAGACATAAACAAGGGTCTTGCTTAAAATGGGAGCTCCAGTTGCTGAACGCTGGCTTTCTTGCAACAGGGTCATCCCTTCACACCTAGCACTCATCATGCCCTGTGGACATGAAAAATAGGCAGGGTTCACAGAATCACAGGATGGTTGAGGTTGGAAGGGACCTCTAGAGATCATCTAGTCCAACTGCCCTGCTCCAGCAGGGACACCCAGAGCGTGTCCATACCCCATAAAGAATCACCCTTCCATAAAATCTTGCAGCCCAATTCACATAAAACCATTCCACCAAATACAAAACAATCCTGTAATACATATGGATTGGTACCTCATAAAAGATACTCCCAGATCTGGAAATTAGCTCTGAGTAGAAAGCCTAGGTGATACAATTTTGAACAGTGATCAGCTATGTTAAAGCTCACCAGATTTACACATGTGTGAAACCAGTGTCAAGAGTTTTTCTATGGTCCTGTGGTTACTCATAGCTTCTATTTCTTTAGCTGAATTTTGTCAAATATTAGAGGTGAAGCATCTGCTGTAGGTTCCTTTAGGACCTCTATAAAAAGTCAACTAAATTTTTTTTTTTTTCCTTGCAGTCTTACTGTTAGAAATCAAGATGAAGAGCGAACAAGAAGAACATCCCATGAACTCCAAGCAGAGGGTATTCCAAATTGTGAGGAAAGGTAATGTCTTTATTAAGAATTATATTAAGCTAAAAATGAAACAAGTAAAAAAACACAGTAAATGTTTTCAAGGTACCTGAAATATTCAAATAGCTTTTACTGTCCCTGTTATTTAAACTGAATCTATAATTTTTATCTGGTTTATATGCAGCATATAACCACACCACAACTTTCATAAGACTGCAGATCAAAGCAGCATAGTAAATCTCCCTTTCTTTCTGAGATATATTTAAAATTCATCCCTTTTCCACTCAGCAAGTATTTATCCAAGCTAAAAGCACTCAGCTTTACATAAAGAATAAATGCAAGGGGGAACTGGGCTCCTTCCAAGAGTCACAAACTGTCTTTTCAGAACTGCTCAGGCAGGCAGGAGCATCTGCAAGCTGCGACAGGAAGGTTCCTTTTATATTTGCCACCCTACTGCTTTCTAAATATTTTCATTCCATTTTAACAATGATTCAACAAGGACTATTATGCATAGGAAAAAAAAGAAGGCAAAAAAATCACTTATTGATTGTAGACTTCGAGTAATAAACTGGAATTTCTGCATCAACGCTCAGGCAATCATTTGTGTCTGAGCTTCTGATAGACCCATTTTCAGAGCCCTTTATCGTTACGCTGAGTTTGCACTTGGGCAGCTGAGGTGAGGAAATAGCGCCCCGCGACGCTGGTGTTTTTGTTCCACGGTGATGGCAGGTGCCTTCTGCCAGGTGAAAACGGCAGGAGCAGCCAGGGGTCACATCTCTTGTCCTGTCCCCTTTCCTCCTGCAGCCCTGCGCCTACCCTTGAGGAAGTCAACGCCTGGGCGCAGTCATTTGACAAGCTCATGCTGACGCCGGCGGGCCGGAACGCTTTCCGCGAGTTTCTCCGCACCGAATTCAGCGAGGAAAACATGCTTTTCTGGATGGCCTGTGAAGAGCTAAAGCAAGAATCCAACAAAAGCGTCATCGAAGAAAAAGCCAGACTAATTTATGAAGATTATATTTCTATCCTTTCTCCAAAAGAGGTACATTCCTTTCACCAATACATCTTTGATGCTGTTTTGTGCAGTTAAAGCCACAAAAACACCCAGGGATATTTTTCCTATGCATTCCACCACTGGCAAGCCGAGATTTAGAAGGAAAAAAGGCAAACTCAGCATTGGGGTGAAATGGTCACAACTATTTTCCCTTGCTGATAGAAAACTGTTCATATTGCCACTAAGGCACACGAATGCAAAGTCTTTTATTTAAGGATAAAAGGCAGAGAGAGATAAGACTTTATCCTTGCTCAAACAAATTTTTATGCTATACACATTCATTTGCTTTCTCCTCTTCCACTAAGAGGGGGAAGAGGATGCTTTAAAGGCACAGCAGGCCCAGAAAGTCCGTTGTTTGCCACACAGCACAAATAAATTGCCCACAGAGCAGCTGACAAAGTACGATATAGATCAAAAACTGATTTCAAGAACAGTTCAAAAACTGACTCTAAAATTTTCAAAGCTACCTACCACTTCAATGTTTGCAAGTAGGTCATGTTTCAAAGACTTATCGGTTCACAGTTTGAATATTATCCTACAAAGAGACTGGAATTTTAAACCTAACTTCCTTTAAAAATTTCTATCTTACTTGATTGTGGGGCAAATGGTACTTGTGCAGATAAAAATAGTATTTAATCTAATCAATCCGGCCTAGTAATGCTGATGTCTTTACTGAGGCCATTGCCTTGCAAGGGGAAAAAAAGAAAGGAAGACATCAAAACACTGCACACATGGAAGCATTATATAGCTACTTGAGGTTTATATCCGATTTTTAACATAGGAATTTGATTAACAGCTTCCTAGGTTACGGTTTCCTTTTGCGTAATACTATTTACTCTGAATTCAGTCTCTTTACAACAGCACTAATTCTCACGGAAACAAAACGTCACAAAAATTACAAATCCATTCTACTACAGAGCAGGAAATTGGCCTAGAAAATAAGATTCTGCCAGTCTCACAAGCTTTAGTAATAATGGAATTTCATGCAGCATTGCTCAAAATAAGCTTTAGTTTCTCCATACTTGACAGACTACTACTACAAAATTTGAATACAGGCATTTTTAACCTATGTATATTTAATAAGCTTTACATCCTGGAAAGATGCTGGTTTTTTTTCCAAACCAAATAGATGGAAAAAAGCAAACGTGCACCACACACTGCTGCCATTTACCTGGCTCTTTGTTTTAACATGCAGGTCAGTCTGGACTCGAGAGTAAGGGAAGTTATTAACCGCAACATGCTGGAGCCCTCCCAACACACCTTCGATGATGCACAGCTTCAGATCTACACCTTAATGCACAGAGACTCCTACCCACGGTTCATGAACTCGGCTATTTACAAGGACTTGCTTCGGTCCTTAACTGAGAAGTCCATTGAAGCATAGGATTCTTCTTTCTTAAATGTATTTATTTTAAAACAAATGGAACTCTGGGCTACATCAATCAACAGGGAATTTAGAATTAACCAGATATTTACCTGAAAATCTCTCAGGCAAGTTTTAATACAGACTGAATGTTTTAAATCTGCACAAAGCTCTGACACAGTTTCCAGGTCAAGGTAAGTATTACTTGGCAAAAGAGAATGAAGAGAAAGAAGATAAAACATTTATGTTTAAGAAGCATTTTTTTTTTTTACTACATGCAACTCGGACACAACTCTCTTAAAGGGACCTATCTGCAAAATACAATTGCCAATTGAGCATAAAAACTAAATTTTAAGTCAAGTTTGACTTGCAAGTCAAATCACTTACCCCATCCATACTGTGACCAAAAAACCCACATTTGTGCTATCAAGATCTGGGTTATCCTACACTGAGGTTTCCAAGGTGTACCTGGCACAGGTATGCTTGTTTTACAATACGTATTTAACATATGCAGTGGCCTAATGAAAATCAGTATGGCAGCCTCAAGTTTATGGAAGCTAATGGTTGTAATTATACTGCCTATATATATATATATATATATATATATAAAGCGACTTTTTTTTTCCTGAAAAAAGTGTTATTTTACTACCAAGAAACTGCTGAAAGCATTTTTAAGTTGATATCGCTGATGTTTATAAATTATTTATTTAAGAGGAGGAAGAGTCTGGGCATTTAAATTCTTAAATAAAGCACAAGAATTCTCATGCATTGTTCTCCTCACTCTGTGGGTAGACAGAGAGAACACTTCACTCCTTGTTCCTGAGACTCTCAGTATCAACCACTGTCTCTGTACACATTAGGCTTCCTCAGTTATGTGACATATATTTTACAGACACTCATATATTTCACTGATGAAAGAAGCTACAACTATCTGGTGCTGACTAGACATTATTTCTAAGTGTCAAAAGGCAATGCAATAGCTCTTCTATCTACTAATAAACTGTGTTCATTTACATTATCCCCAAAGCATCACACTTGATCCTTCACAGATATCTCCCTATAAGCATTTTTCTGTACCTCAAAATTTGCAATCAGCTGAAGTTCTAGGAAGAAAATAAGTCAAATCCGTAAGTATATTATGAGAGTAATTTCTTTATGAGATATATAATCCCACTATATTCAAAATTGGAGTTTACAGGAAACTTGTACTGAATTCTGTTTTTCCCTCCCACACATTCATTCTAATGAACCAAAAGACATTATGGCATATTGGCCAAACAACACATGGACAGAAGGAGAACAGTAAAAAGCAAACAAAAATATTTCTCAGGAGAGAACTATGAAATCCATCATTCGGTGACATTACTCTAATCTTTCTATAGCCTAATTCTAGCACTATAAAAAGGACAAAATGGCACTTCATATCTCTGAAAAAGCAAAACAGGCAGAATTTAAGAAATCCAATTTACTTGCCTCCTTGATGCCCTAGGCAGGAGGAGGTTTTGACACAAGAAGCAGAAAACATCACACAGGTTAAAAACAACCTTTTTCATTCTATGGCGTCACGGAGAACTGATAAAAGGTAAATTTGTGGGGCAGGGGAAAAAATGTCATTATATCATCAGAAAACAACAAAAAATAAAGACTTAAGGAAATCTCTTCCATTTACTGCTAGTTAAGACATGTTAAAGGCATGTTAAAGTCCTAGTTAATGTCTGCCAGTGCCTAATACATGGTCATTACCAGTTTATTGGCAAGGCACTCTCAGTACAGGAGGCTAATCCAGGTTACAGGCAGTACTGGATGGCAGGTACTAAGTTCAGTGAAAGATCAAACCGGCAGCATTGAGAGGGACCCTGCACACGGACGGACACTGCACGTGCTGCTTGAATTAGGGTGGGTAACGCTGCTCTAAAGCTGATGAAGTTTAACCAGGTCAAACTCGGCTTGTTGGAAAGAACAGTCGTACATCAGAAAAGCTCAAAGCTGTATCATGTCATGAAACAGCGCATTCAGTTTCTTTTAAGTTCTCTCTTCCTTCCTGCAAAGATACTTCAAAAAGAGTTAGAGGACAAGCGTAACATTTATATCATACAGTATAAATTTTATTATTCTCTGAGAATAATGAGTACTTTTTCTCTGAGAAAAAGATATACTGAAATTGAAGGAGATAAAAATTACAGGATTGATTTGGGTAATTTTATGGCTCACAACAGATTATTAAAAGAGGAAAATAACAGTTTCTAGGGTTCTTTTCTGTGTGTCCCAACAGCTAAATAAAATTTGTACAGGCAATTTTCATTTTCCTTCTGTATTGCAACAGATGTGATGATCCTTCCTGAAAGAATCTTAAACTTTCATGTTTTTGTAGGTTTAAAATTACACCCATGGCAGAATGCTGGTCCCTAGGCAGCCTACAAATATCTGTTAACACTCTTCTTTCCCCCAAAACAAACAAACAAAATACTAGTATTATGTAATTTGGAGTCATTTTAATGCTGGATTTAAGTAAAATTAAATGAACCAAAGCAAAAAACCAACCCACAGTACAGCTTATTAATTGCATTTCACTCCATATACTTTGTAATTATGCACAAACTTTTGTCTTCTCAGGCAGATACGATTTCCACTGAAATTAAAAAGTTACTATAGTGAAATTGTGACACCTCCAGGAGGACAAAGACTGGCACAAGGTATTATATATAATTTGTTAAAGTCCAAAATTATCACAAAACTCAATTCAGCATAGCTTGAAAATAAGCATGGCTGCTTTGCCTTGGCATTTATCTAGCTGCAGGATATCATTAAGCTACAACTTCCCAGGCCACTGGTATTTGCTCTTCAGCATCTGCACTTTACAAACCACTAACTCCCACAGAACATGCATATTGTTAAAGACTGCCCTTTCTATGAGCCTGCTGAACAGTATTAAAATTGTATGGGCTCCCTCAAGCCGACTGCCTTACACTGACCTTTACATTTCAAATTCATTAGTGTAATAAAAATGAGAGAAGAAAAAAAAAAAGGGGTAAAAATCAACCCTTTCTGGCTATCTGCTCTAAATTCATTTTTTTTCACATTAGCACCATTATTGTAGTCATTCTTTCCAATTAAATAAAAAGCATCTGAAACACAGAAAGTGACCAGAAATACTGTCTTAATACAAAGTAATTTTAAGAAAAGCTTGCTCTAGACAGCACTTGAGAATACAAGTGCACTGCTGTCATTTCTACAATATTAACTGAATTATTTTTATATTGATGTTGTAACTACATTAACCCCAAATTCTTAGAGCCGGGTTCTATGGATGAGTACTTACCACTAGTTCCAAAGGCCACATCTTTGAAAAGTGCCACAAGCCACTTTAGGAATTAAGACTTCAGATTGAGGAATTCAAGTTCTACCCAAGTTGTTAAGTATTTTAATATGTAAATTCAGATCATGTATGTGATCGTAGGTGGAATCCAACAGGTCAGACAAAAAAAAAATAAAAAAAAAAAGGAGACATTTTCTCCATAATGCTTTAAAAGTGTTTCAGAATTCAGAACTGAATTCACAAAAGCAAATGAAGATTCTTCAAAATGAATGTTTCTTTTTGGCTAAACAGAAGGTAAATGTTAAAACTCACACCTCTCAGAGAGTACCAGATATATATGAAGAAATATCTAAGAATCCACAACTGTTTTCTGAGCAAAATTCAACAGCCCTACTGAAGAAAAATTACTTTCCCCCCCCAGTTTTAAGAGGAATGGGGCTATCTCTTTTTCTGTAACAGTGTTAGAATGCTAGTTTAGACCCCAGCACAGCTGGGTTCAAAGTCTCTGTTCTTACCAAGAGGATTCAAACATCCCGGAGGATCCCTAAAGGAGCTACCTGTGGATGACAGAGATTTACTCTCAACATTGTTGACAGCCCTCATGGCACAGAAGCGCCTCTAGCACCTTGGGGCATCCGGAAAGTGATGGTGCCAGCCCCACCTCGGAGCACGTTCCTTAGGCTTTGGATCCTCTCTGGCAGAGCTGAGAGAACTGCTGAATGAAGGTGCATCCAGAGCTCACTGTGGAACAGTTTCCACTTTGGGTACCCAAAGGAAGCATGACTAGAACTTAGACTCGGGGCCCATCTCTCACTACAAGAAAAGCACTTCTCTTTTTCCCTCAGGGGCAGAAGAGGGAAAGCCTGAAGGCTGCTGTCATCGGCCACAAGTTAGCACTGGGTGAAACAAGTGTCGTGCTGGATACACATGCCTCACAGAAAGCCCTACTACAGTTCCTGCTCATCTAGAAAGGTTCAAGTATAACTCAGTAGGTAAACATCACTATATAACTAGGTATAAAGATATGCAACATGAAGAAGACCAGGTAAATCAAATCCATCCTGTACATATTTTGAACAGAAAATAGGTCTAAGTGACATCCAATTACATAATTTTTATCATTTTTTGGCAAAACTCCTTAAAATACTGTCATTGATAGTGTCTACAATTCATTTGCTGCTGCCTTAAAAACTGTGTATACACACACACACACACACACACACACACACACACACACACACACACACCTAATGACTCTTAACAAGCAATCCTGCCAAAAGGACTATATATAAACAGACTCTGAAAGCTAATAAAGAAATTATTTGGAATTAGAGTAATAATATGAAATATTATTTTTTTATACAGTTATGAAAGAAATTTTGAAATACTGAACAATTTTCTACATTAAAAAAGCTGCATATGTAACCACACTTAATTCTTGCTTTAATCACTTCTTCCTCGCAAGACAAAAGCCCTTTTCCTTGCACAAGCTGACGAAAAAGGGCTTGCTCTACAAACTGTTTAACCAACACATCTTTTGCCTTGCAGTGCTGAATTGTCATCACACTATTTCCATGTTATCTCATCATGCTATCAGACCACAGATTATCTCACGCTTTAGCCTGCCTCCATCACACAAGAAATAATCAATAAAAAATATTTCCATTTGTCCTTTACAGTCAAGGAATTTATTCTCCAGAAACTGCACGTACTTCCCCCCAAAGATTCTTTATACATTGACAGGATAGACCTCCTCAGCCCCAGGGTTAGATAAATTAAACGATAATACAAACTTAGGTGTAACAAATATTTTATCACTTCCAAAGATGTTGACATGTTTTTCTTGAGAGATCATTTGGAAAATACTGTTAAAAATGTGCACGGGCTCCAACAAACAGCATTTCTATCATCCCACTCTTCTTCTGCTCTCTGTGTTTACAAATCTCATCAGTTACTCTATGTTTCAAAATTCAGCTCATGAGCAAAATTAATGGCATCTATCTCAAATGAATTTGCTATTAATACTCCAGCCAATTTGTCCTGAGATGAATGTGTTCACAGGCAATCATGAGGACAGCCTACCACAAGATGCCTTTGCTTATTTACAAAGTTTAAGTACTCCTCATTGGCAAGCATGTCAAGCAAAACAGGACAATTGCATCAAATTTTACCAGGTATTATAAGATGTTCCTAGAAATAATACCTATGGATAAAATATAACAGACACTCTTCAGAGAAATAAAGTCAATTGCACTGATTAAAGTTGTTCACATAAACAAGCTCAACCAACTGCTGCAAAAGTCATTACGGCCATTAATAAATTTCCAAATCCCATGATCAGAATTCTAGTGCTAATTCAAAAATGCTATGTACAAACCAGAGAGTTAAATCAAATGTGATTCAGTTAGCAAAGGGATTCCATATGATTAAATGAAGCTGAATGCTTTCTCTTTGCAGTATTAGTAAACATATCAGTAAGAATCACAAATTATTCTTACTATTTAACAAAAGTGGAAAGGCAAGATACATATGGGAGGAGGAGGCATGTTTAGACTGTAAAAAAAAAAAATAAAATACAGTGCATTATTTATATAGGTAGGAAAAAACAACCAAGTCAGTTACCAAAAATGTTTAATTGGTAAAAGTTTAATGTCAACTTACTTATAAAAATGAAAAAATACTTTAACATTCACCATAGAATTGAGCAACCTGTCCCTACTGACTATTAGCTCTAGGAAAGCATTTAATGAAATGATGATTGTGGCAAAATAAAGGCTAACTTCAGGGATGTACGCTGCTTAACAGGGGAGAGAAGGAAAGGAAAAAAAAAAGAAAAGAAAAGAACACCCTCTCATTTGCAGGAAGCTAGATGCTTAGCCTAGTTTTTAAAGCTAATTACAAAATCCTCTTTCATACTGGTCCAGACGTCTTGATAACTTCTTCTTCTAACAGAACTGTCAAAATAAAACAAATACATTGTGAGATCTTTATCCAGCTTGCTTCTAAATCATTCCAAAATGAAGAATAAAATGACATCATACTTCAGATCAGAACATTTTAGACAAAGCATTTGCTTATGCCATGCTACTTTTCCTTCGCCCCATCATTTGTAACTGCCAACTTACAGAAAATACTAGGGACTAATGAACTCTTTCCTCTATGTGCTGGGACAAACATCTTCTAACCTTTATAAATTATTTACATATCCTAGAGTATAGATTTGACCTATATACAGTTAGAATGTAAGTAAAACTTAATTGCATTAAAAAAAAAATGTTTTCTGCATATTATTTATCTTTGGTTATGTTGTGCATCTGCAGAGCTACAACATCCCGAATACGGAACAACAAAGATATGATTTATGTGGAACGTTACTGCAGCCAGGCTAAAAATGTTATAGCTCTTCATTAGGTATTCCTCCACTTCACTGTGTATCACTGTTTCCAGAAGCTTTTGAAATTCCTTCTTCCTCCACTTTAATAATAAAATAAAATCAAGTTATCACCATCTCACACTTCCTGACACAGGAATCTCTGTGTCAGAGATGACAGAGGTCACCTCTTTTTCACCTGTCCTTCTTGAGAGAGTAAAATAAAAAGGCCAAATTAAAAAAAGTCAATAGAAGATCATAAAAATAAAATTAAAAGGTAAAAAAAAAAAGATTTACTTTATTCACAGTTTTAGAGATTTAAAAGGGCTAGAACATCTTTCAGGGAACCAAGACAAAGGCAGAGATGGACTTGCCACAGTCTGCAAGGCAGAGTAGAGAATCTCCACCTGAATGTCACAGATCAAAGTCCATGTCCTGACTTTTCTTGCCCTGCCTCCCTTCAGACCCATGTGTTCTCACATCCTCAACCAAGGTTATTTTTCCAATCTAAAGCTATTTGACAATATCACTATACAAAATTAATCAGTAGGTTTGCAAATAACTACAAGCCAAGAGAAACTCATTTGCTGTTCACTAGAACATTAAGCACAGGGCCCATCTATTAGCAAACATGCAAAGCAGTAACAGCCTTACCTTCCACCTGTTCCCACATTCATTACACACCACAAAAGTTGTCATAGGTTCATCAGCACTGCGAGTTTGAACCTTCAGTAAAAGCAAGAAACAAGTGGAAAAGAAAAATTAGTGTATTTTGCTAATACACTTTCGATGCTAGTTTAAACTTTGATTTTAAACCTTTAAGAAGCATATTTGAAAAAAAAGTTAATTTTTTATTCCAGTTAAAACCAGACTTACATATAGACTATAAAACTTAAGATATTATAGGTCTGTTCTAATAGATTTAGAAGTACTAAAGATACCAGTTTCAGCAATGAATGACTTCACACAAACTTTACAGGAAAAAGTCTGCAATAAAACTACACATTCAGTATGGCTTTCTACACATGTCCTGATGAAAAGGCTTAGAGGTTTCAAGATTGAGAAAAACAGCTTTCTACTTCAAGCATCTATTCTACAGTATTACATTAAGAATTTATTTGATTCTGTAATCGAAGATGTATGCCCTGCAGGACTGCTAAACAAATTAAGTCTTTTTTTGTATGTATTTCCTAATTAAACTAGAAATGTTTCTAGGAATGATTAAAAATAAGGGTCTAAACAAAACTCCAATTATACATTACATATCCACATTTTTGCTATTAACTTTCTTTGAAGAAAAAGTTTAACCATATTAAATAGTAATTTTTTTGTATTAAAAAGATGTTACTAAAATGTAATCAAAAGAGATAGCAAAAACTCAGCATTGCCAAAAAAATGGCACTTGAAGGCACTGCTAGAATTCACATGAAATTTTCAGTAAACTGATGCAACAAATATTCTTCATGTAAGCACATGCAAGTATTTCACACTGCCTTCACAAAAATTTCTAATTTGTTAACATTATCTTACACTATCATTTTGTAACTGGACCTATTTTTCTCTCTGGTCATCCCTACAGAGAAGTTAAAACTTGACAAAGGAAAATGAACAATCTGTGCAACCAGGTACCTGCGTGTACGTGCAGTTCTTCTTTTTACACTTGCCGCACGTGAACAGGTCCGTTTGGGTGCCCCCTGTTTTAGCCATCTGGTGCTCTCGGATAGCTTCTTTGGTCAGGTTTTTGCGCATTTCCTTCAGCTCATCACTCGCCATTTCCTGGGAGAGCAGACAAACAGCAGAAAGGGCTTACAAGAAAGTTTGTTTTAAACTAACTGTTACCATTGTTCACAGTACATATTTCTGAGGACAGGTATCGTTCTGATTCAGAATCCACAAAAAATTATTTACCAAAGGGGAAAATAATTCTACAAATTCAATTTTATTCTGTATTTTAAACTATAAGGCTTCAGTTGGGCTGTTTCACAAGGCAAAAAAAAATTTTCATTTTGTATTCACATGAATAATCAGTAGAAGTTCAATAGAACTAGAAATATGTACTTGCAAATACAATTCTCAGCTTCAGAAAACTAACAGACACAAGGTACAGAAGGATAAGAACATCCTCGCCCTTGGCTAGGTTAGGTTACTTGCACAATACCTCATTGACCTACAGAAGACAGTTATCCTATAAAACCCCTTTATTTTGTTTACCTGTATATCTGTACTATGAAATAGAGTACAGCCATGGAGGCCAGTACCTAGCCATGCATACTGCTACTAGAAGTGAGAACACTAGTATTTCTCATCTACCTTGGAAATAGAATTCCAAAGCTGAGATCCACAGATTTTATTTTCTGCACATTAAAACAGTCTGAATTCATAGTCCCTCATTAATTTATCCCCCCCCCTTCCCTGCTGGATGTTCATTAAGCACGTCCTTTGTACAAAGGCAAAACCTGCCCCGAGCCTGGCTGCCGGGCAATGGTTCTCAGCAAATAAATAAATAAAACCCCATGAATCACTGGTACAAAACACAACTGCCAGTGATGCAGGAGGAGGACAGGGCAGAAGACAGTGGTTCCTTACGAATAACCTACCCCAAGGAAGATAGAGGACTTCACTTCAGACAAAATACTTTTTCCATCTTAAAGCCACCCCCCCCAAAACTGTTGCTTTCTTGGTAGCTCCATCAAGTCTACACTGCGTGAGAGCAGGTTTCCTTTTCAGGGAGACTTGTGCAAAGTGCTATATTTCAAACCAAGGCTTAATCAGATTTCTAATACTGATGTTGCAGCAGTGTCACTGAAGGACAAAATAAACTGTAATATCTCTCATTAGCAATTCATCACCTCCTGAGAATTAAACTCCTACTTAAAGAAGCCTTCCTTCCTCATTCAAGGAGCTGCATCTAAGTAGAAATATACATAAAAATTTATCATTAGTCATCTATTCCAAGTTACAATTATTAAAAAGCCTGCAAGTTTAACAACGAAAGCTGATGCATAAAATTGCACAGTTTGACAGTGCTCTTTTTAACTCCTATTACCACAGTGACTTGTGGGTATTTTTGCATCCTTGGCAATATATGGATTTTCAACTATTGCATTCAGTTTATGGGTTAGCTCTATCCAAAAGGAGATCTCTAAATACTGTACAAATATATCAAATGTTAATTTGTTTTTACTAATAAACTTTTAAAAAAACCTTTTATTAGCTAAGGTTTATGTTCATGATATGTCACGCAAACACCTATCTTCAAAACATTACACAAGTAACACAGAATCACTGATTTTTTTTCTTTAAAAAAAGGCTGCAATATGCAAGACCTTCAGAACTGTACAGTAACCAAATAGGCAGAGTGAAGAAACTGCTCTGCTTTTCTTCACTAAGATTTTACCATTGAATTCCATGTCTACATGGGATGATATTTTCCTTAATACAATTTCAGTTAGAGTTCCTTTTTATTAAATCATTTTTTTAGTTATCAAATTTATAATCTTAGCTTAGACAGAAATTATGAACCTACAGGATGGGCAATGAAAAACATGAAATGTTTCTTTGCATGTATGTACATATACCCAGAGTTAAAAGCAACTCAAACTATTCCCTGAAGATCCCATCCACATTTCTGTATATAAAGGTTCCTTTATTGGCCTCTTGCTTGCCCTGCTCTCTCTACAAAGCTACAGAAAAAGCTGTTCTCTAGAATAAAGCTGAGCAGGGATTTTACTACATGATGATAAATTTAACTTCCTCCAAGTCTCCAAGATGCTGTACATCTTACACATGCAGGCACACAGGTGGGCATAAGTTAGGGGTCTGAAGGCAGAATACAACATATAACAGCAAGACTACAGGACTCTAATCAACTTTTAATCATAGTTCATTTTCTCTCCTATAATATTTAATTTTCTACTTCTTAATTCTGACATTTATTTTTATTTGTAAAGACAGTGAGCATCTCAACAGGAATTTCTATTAATATGTTCTATATATTCTTTCAAGACTAGAAATTTAATTTAAGGGGCAATTTAAAGGGTAATTCTTCCAATTAAAAAGGATGCAGGTAGCTTATATAAATTATTCCTATTTCTAATAAAGACAGGCCAGGATGCAAATCAAATATGGAAAGAGTTCAAGGTCCCTTCTCTACTCACCTCTGCTGTCATTTTGGCAAACTTGTCAGGAGGTATGTTCCCACATAGCACATTTTTCCTTAAATTAGGATTCTTTGTGTCCTTGAGATTAGCTATCCTACTTCGTATCCTATTTTTGTATTTCATATCAGTGTTTTTTAATTCTTGAAAAATAGGTGCTTTGGATTTAAGGAACAAAACGTTAGCAGGGAAATACTTGCAAGCATTCAGTACTGGGGTGGTCTTTGTAAAGATGCTTTTCTGCTGCTGATCAAGTCCTTGTGCTCTCCCACCCCAGAGAACAGCTACTTTACTGTTCAACACAGCAGACAATAACCCCTGTCCCTCCCTCTGGCTTAAGCCCAGTTTTACACATGGGCAGTAAAATGTACATTTTGTAGGGGCAGCATCACACATAGAATCACAGAACGGTTGAGATTGGAAGGGACCTCTAGAGATCATCTAGTCCAACCTTCCTGCTCCAGCAGACACCCAGAGCACGGGGCACAGGGCGGCATCCAGGTGGGTTTGGAGACCTCCAGAGAAGGAGAGTCAGCCTCCCTGTTCCAGAGCTCTGTCACCCTCACAGTGAAGAAGTTCTTCCTCACATGGAGATAGAACTTCCTGTGTTTCAACTTGTACCCATTGCCCCTAGTCCTATTATTCTCAGTACAGACTCTGAAAGAACATTCATGAACTTAAGACCAGTTCCTTGATCTCATTCTGGGGATCAATTAAATTCTAAATTAAATACACTTACTTCAACAAGCTCATTAACAGAATTCTAAAATATTTTTCCCAAAATTTTCCAAGCAAATAGGAAATTTCTTTACAGGAATGATGGTTGTGAAGTTTTAAGGCAAATCATTTAGACTGTGCTATTTCTAAATACTGAGTTTCTAACTGTGTTGAACAGTTTGCTTGCTTTTGTTTTACATGAAAGAATATTCAATGTAAGGATCAAGCCAATGAATTTTTAACCTATTTAAACTGTTTTTTAATTTTTAACAAAAATTCTTGTTTTTAAAACTATTTAATCTATTTTAACAAAAAAATCTTATTTTAGAGCACACAGGTGTAAAACAAAGGATATCTTCTTCAATCTGAGAACCCAGTTCTTCCTCATCAGCACCAATAGCAACATAATCATCTAAAAAAAAACAGAATAAGAATATTAGCAGTCTGGCAGTCTTATCAGTGTTTTATATCACCTGAAGAACTCTATCTCTGAAACAAAGCAAACTAGGCAACCACTGTTAAGTTTCCCTTTGTACAGGAAAATATAGTTTAATTTACACTAATGTAAAAGTAACAAAGTTAAAAAGGTAAGACAAAAATAAATAAAGATAGTACAATCAGTACCTTCCCATCGTTGCCAAGATTGCTCAGTATTTGTAATTTGGATGAACGTGCAAAAGTGCCCTACAGATATATGTACACAAATGGACATAACCTGAGGAAAAAATGTGAGGGTTGAGGGGGGAAGGGTGAAGTGGAAAGGGAACAGTCAAATTTGCAAGTCCTTTTGCAAAGCTCACCTCCTGTCCTGAGCGCTGCAGAGAGCATCTCTCTGCACTTCACTCGTACAGAATCCGAAGTGCTCGGAGCACGGGGAAAAGAAGGGATGAAAGAATTTGAGGGAGGATTACCCTCTTCCTTCCTGCTGCTGGAATTACTACTTGAACTGCTAAAAAGAAGCAGAAAATAATATGTTTTCTTTTTCCCCATCAAGAGCTTAGTTTCAGAGTAAAATACATTTCTTGAGCTACAGCCATTGGACATTAATGAATAAAGAGAACACAGATCACATTTTTAAAGTTATTTAGATCTCTATTATAATTCAACAAGTGTCTTTGAAATATTCACCAAGGGGAATTCTATAGAGGTAGATTTTTTGAACGTCTATATAGAGGATATAAACTTAAATCCTTAGTTTTCTCTGATGTGCATGAACAGGAAACTTTTATTCAGAGTCTTTTCAACTCAGAGACAAGGGATTAAAGGTGCAATTTCATTTTCAGATTCACTAGAAGTAGAATTGCATGAAAAACCCTACAGATGTCTGGATAACATTTTGCAAGTGTTCTTCAGTTCCTAACATGTCATGAGCACAGGCCCATCTTTCTGACGACATTTCTACATTAACCAACATGCAAAATAAGATGACATTTATTAGCAAATGCAAACAGAAAAAAAAAGGCTAAGCTTCTAATATATATAATTCTACCAAAAATTGCAACTAGAAGCTGTTTTACAGTTCCAAGAACTCTGTAGCAGTATTGAGAGAGAAAAGTATTTAACAGAAAAGATGGACCCAAAAATGCTCTTAAATAGCCTGAAAATCACAGGTCAAATATGAAAATATGGGCCTTTTATTTTCTTTCTTCTTTTTTTAGTGTTAGTAACAGCATGATGTACTTCCCTGGCAAGACAGCCTTTCTTATACAACAGAATGCATTCTACAGAAAAATGCACAGATTGTCTGTATTATGACAAATATGGACAAAAAAAGTACTTGCATATACTGGTTATTTCTTGGGCTAGTGCTAATTTGTATCTACGGGAGATCGTCTGTAGGATCATCATAAACATCACACCTTTCTTCTCGCGCATCAGGACTGCTTTGTGAGGAAGAGGCAGGCTCCTTTTTCTTTTCTTCAGAATCTTTATCAGTTGAAGGTCCATCTGGAAACCAAAAATAAATAAAGAATACATCAGATATTAAAACAGTAATTGTTTTAAAGCAATGGTAGAGTATCTTTGATTTTTTTCTGGGCCAGTTACACATGGTATCAAGTTCCACATTTCTTTGACATCCTTTTGAGGTATAAACTCTTCCCTGTTCAGTCAAATGACATATGTGCTTGCACTTCAGATCAAGTCTAGCACCTACTTCAACAGCCAGAGAAGGCCTGACAAAAAACCACACCTCTCCACTTCTCCTTTGCCTACTGTGCTGTGGGGAAGACAAAAACTATTGCACGAAGTCTCCACAGTTTATCCTGCACGCAATAAATCTAAGTTCCCACTAAATGCATCTTGTTCTTTTTTAATTATACTCACAGGATTTCTACTCGAACACTAACAAAAGAAAAAAAAAAAAAAAAGTCCAAGCACTTTTTGAAGAGTTCTCTAGATGGGCACTAAGTAGCTTCTGTGATTACTTTGAAGTCTGCTGCTTTAATGTTTAAAAAGACTTTAATTTGTCCTCCCTAGATGGAATATGTTTAATGATAATTTTTACAACATCTGAAAGAATAAAGGAGTCTGTCATTTAAAAGGGCATTCACAACATTTACCTTCAGTCTAGTGAGAAATACAGAGATAGTCTGTTATAAAGAGGAACTCAGAGGGACTCAACCAAGCTCCTACCCTGACTTGCTTTCCAGAAAGGGTGACTCCCCTCATTGCCTATGGAGAAAGCTTAGTGAGTGGCTTCAGTCACCTTTAATTACATTTTGTGAATTCTTCTTTCTCTAATCCTTCACCAATCTGACATTATGTTGTCTTCTCTTCCAATCCTATGGACTACATTATCAATAAAGACATCTGCCACAAACTTTAAAGAATACTCAAACCACATCAGGCAAAACAGGAAAATCTGATTAGGCTCAAGTCTTTCAAATGGAGATGTCCTAAATTAGATACCTAAATCCTTGATTAAAAATAAACACCACTGATTTTTCAGCAGGCCCCAGTCTCCTACCCTCTCAGGGTGATGGTCTCAAGTGTTTAGGAAATTGTAACTGTGAAAGAAAAAATATAAAGGCACCCAGAATGAAGTACAGGCCTATTCCAGTGCAGCTACGCCGCTTTCCAGAACCTGAGACCTCCAAGGTGCCTCCAAGATACCCAGTGAGACTCAAAACTTCAAATCAGTTTGTCTCAAAGTTTCCAACAAAAATAACTACTTTAAAATGATGACAGTAAATGTGACAACATACATATACATAACAAAATTCTCTATCATGCATGTCCTCCATTGCCATAGACAGTATTCATCTGAATATGCACCTTAAAATTGGGATTTGTTTTCTTTCTGAGTAATAGACATTTTAGGTCTTGTAATAGAGAATGTCCTTGGCCAATTCAGCATTGTTTTCTTAATTAAGTGATTTTTTTTCTTTCAATTAATGGTAGTAGATTGTATTAATATCTTTAAAAAGATACAGGGAATATTTATAAATCCTTTTAAAGACTATCAATTCAAATGCATCATCTGCATTTTTTTAAAATGAAGCAGTCCAAGGACTAAATACAAGGTTGCAAACAATGGGGGATGAAATCCTTGAACTGTAAATTTTTTTTCAAGTTTGTGGAAATTCTGTAGAGAAGTATCCTTGTGAGGTCACCCAGGGAGCTCTTCTCAGTGGCAGCCAGTGACAGGACAAGGGGAAATGGGCATAAGTTGAAACACATGCAGTTCCATCTCCATGTGAGGAGGAACTTCTTCACTGTGAGGGTGACAGAACCCTGGCACAGGCTGCCCAGGGAGGCTGTGGAGTCTCCTTCTCTGGAGGTTTCCAAACCCGCCTGGATGCCGCCCTGTGCCCCGGGCTCTGGGTGTCTCTGCTGGAGCAGGAGGGTTGAACTATAGGATCTCTAGTGGTTCCTTCAAACCTCAGCCCTCCTGGGATTCCGATGCTGTTTCTAAAGTATCTGTTTTTGAGAAAACCAGCTGGAGAGGCAATACTAGATTGCTTCTTAATCTAACTGTGTACAACTCCATAGTCTCCATCCACAATGATGTTTTTTTTAAACAAATTTGAGGTTTGTTAAACTCAGATAATTTTCTGCTTACTACATTTCTGTACCGATCTGCATACAAGTTGCACATATTAAAAACAAGCCAACACAATGATTTTGTACTGTCTGAAACAGAACAAAGACAAGACATCTAAGCCAGGTGCCTGAATAAGGGGCCTGCCCTGCGAGGCAGCAGCAGTGAGCAGCTCTGGAGGAGCAGATACTGCAACTGCCCCCTCCCGGCATGGAGAAGGGCACAGGAGGCAGGAGAGCAGCAGCAGGGCGGGGCAGGGCAGCGCGGCCTGCACTGTAGGCCCTCAAACCAAGACCAAGCCGCTGCCATGGCTGGACTGTGGCCTCAAGGCTGCAGCTTCTTAAATCACTTGACAAGAATTACAGATTGTTTACTCCAGTTCCAAAATTGGAGTACACATTCATAACGTTAGCAGCTGATTGCTGGAAATATTTTCCCAGCTGTTTAAGTCTCTGTTTTCCAATTTACAGCCCACAAAGGAGAGTGAGGCCAAGCAATCTAGTGTAAAGCGGTGTCTTTTTCTTAAACTCACACATCAGTAAGGATTTCTTATTAAATATTATATCAATGAAAGAACATTAGGCAATTAACTGTCTGCTAGATCTCACATCAACCACCTTCTAGAGAAAGGTTAAAAAATACCTATTCCTAAGAAATTAGACCTTATGAATTAACTACTTAGATTCAAAGGGTAGGTTCTAAGTCAATGGAAAATGATAAGTAATGGGAATGAAGGAGAACCACAGAAACGATAATAAATCAAGATGAAAAAAGGCCGTCTGGAGAAAATATTTAGAAGTTTGCAAGCTCAAAAGTGACTCACATCAGAGAAGTCTGGAGCGGCATAAAAATATTAAGATAATTTATAGCTGTATAAACTCTAAGAAGGAATCATGCCTCTTTAAAAGATCTTATTATATTTTAAAAGATATTCCCAACTCTTCCAGTGAAATAACCTCTCCAGCGTCAAACATGACATTACAGTGTTCTTTGTCATCCAGACAAACTTTTTCACGTAACAATGTAAGGCCAGAGATTAGATCACTAAAGTAATGTGAATGTTAGAAGTCATTAGTATCTTCACTGTAGATTTTAAGTTAGTATTATAACATATCTAATGAACTGTAAATCTAGTGTTATATGTACAGTGAAATTGAGTCATCTGCTAGTAAAAGGGAAAAAAAAGCTAATTCAAATGTATTAACTCATAAATTCAAAGAAATTTAAAAAATAAGATTTTTTTTTCCTGAAGAGTTAATGAGAGTTTGATATTCCCTTTAAGTATATGAGAATTTCAGTCTGCAGGTTATCACATGATATTAAGTCAGATACCACCATCAAAACTTGGAAAGTTTTGCAAGGATTCGGGAATAGAATTTACTAAGTTAAAAGAAAGAAATCAAGAAAAGGTACCAGATGGCAGAGTCAGTGATTAGCAGTGATTCACATTTTCAGTAATGCTTTAGTCCCTATTTTCAGACTGAGCAACAATGAGCTCAAGAAGCATAAGCAGGTATGCTTGGTACCAATTTTCTGCTAGATACAGTAAGACTCGAAGGTATAAATCAAAAAAAATCCTTCTTCTTGGTATTGGCACAGGCAGGAGGAACAACTGAATTCTGCAAATAATCCCCTAAAATGAGGTTCTGTTTGCCTTTTGTTTTTGCAGAAAGTGACAAAAAGTGTGCAACACATGAACTTGCCACGTGTTTTTTCCTCCTTCATAATGGTATGTAGGTTTGTATTATTACCTTTCCACTGATGATCCTGACAGATTACAGCTCTGCTAATTGTACTCCGATTAATTCCAAATATAAACCTGAAAATTATTTCTAAAGATCACACTTGATTTGGAAATTGAGATATTCTAAAACTATTTTTGCACAGAATCACAGGTCTCTCATACAGACCTATACAGATACTACCAGTAGTAAACAATATTCCTAAGTACTGTAATTCAGGATGTTGTTGTTTTTCCTCTTTTTTTTTTGGTATTGTTTTAAATAATGTAATAGAAAAAGTAAAGCCAGAATGTTATTTCATGCCCTTGAACAATCTGACTGAGCAACAACAGTAACCTGTACCTATAAGACAGCCCTAGACTGCACCAGTTCGATCCAGAAGAATTAAAACCAAGCTCAAAATATCAGAAGATTTTATACATAAATTTGAGTAATAATACATTTTAACAGAGTGTGGCTGGCATTATCTTCTCTTATCAACGTTAAGCACTGAAGCGCTCTTTCTTAAAATTACTCAAGGCATGCATTTTTATAAAACAGACAATTCCAAGTGCTCTCAGTTCAATTTTCAGGTTTTATTACCAGCAACATATGATGACACACATCTTAACATCAGTTTATCATCCCGTCATGTTGCATTTCCAGACCAGTACATAAAACCCTGGAATTGGGTTTACTTAGCTAGAAGTCTGGACATTCTTGTTAAGTGTACGCTCTTTGAGGTCAGTAAGCATTAGCTTGCAATGAAGAGTGTTAAATGCCTTAAAGGAAGCCTTTTGGGATGAACACCAAGAAACTCACCTTATAACCAATAACATCTTTATAATCTCCACAGCATAACCGTATGTAATATAAATACATATAGTATATGTGTATGTATATAACCACACACACTCACTTATTTGCAAATTCCATGTCACTGTCTGCAAATCCCATGTCACTATTCACAAATCCCATGTTAGGACTGAAGAATATTTTATTCTGAAGAGTAGAATTTGCCTCCTTACCTGTTTCCTTACCTATGCTGTGATTAAGTGGGCCAGCCAGTTCCCTGCTTTCACCACAGCACCTGAGGACCTGATCCTGCACCACCAAGTCACTCAGTGCCACGCAGCTACGGGCCAGCTTCTCACCTCACTGAAAACCCTCTGCAAGCCAGTATGGCTCATATCCAGCCATAAGCATCTCCTATGAGCTGGCGATTTCGAACTTGGACATTACAGGCAGCCTGAACAGAGATTCTTCCCCGACTTTAAAACGTCATTTATAAAAGGAACTCACAAAGGCTCATTTCTCGGAGTACAATGCTTGCAGTGATTACCAGCTGCCCCCTTTGGGTGCCACCTTTGATCCATACCATGTTTCATGCTACTGCGAACAGCACAAGCCAAACTGATTTCTCAAGCAGCTCAACATAGGGTACTTTGTAGTCTTCTGAGAAAGCCAAAACTAATGATAAAATACAGTGAGTGCTTTGTAAGATTCCCATCCATATTTCAAATAGCCTAACACCCTGTCTTCTACAGGGGTGCGAGATTTTAATTCTAATAAAATAATGAGGAAATAGCAGTGACACAGAGGCAAAACATTTGCCCTACCATGCTTTAGTATAAAGTGTATGTTACGATCAAGAAGAATTTTCGGGTTCCAATTGTTTTTCAATATTTGCTATTTATTTTGCAGTTCCTCACATGTTTGGCAGCAGTTGTTGCAAACAGCCTTAACGCTGAGTCTACCGTTTGTTCTAGGACGAGAGGAAGGCAGCAAGCCACAAAGAAAGGGAAGTTCCACCTTTCCCTATCTGAACGTTGCTGCCACAGCCCCTGTGCCAAACATAGTGATGGCAACACAGGCTCCATCAAGGAGCTGATACAGCTGAAAGTCAGTCCAGACGGAAAACACAATTCTTAGTGTCTATCTGCTCCAAATTCCACACGGCTGCAGGATCATTAGCTTCAGCACGGGATGGAGAGGGAGTGTGAGGATCAGCACTGAGCAGCAGCAGCCTGTGCTTTCACAGGCCTGTAATGATCCCTGCACCATAATCTGATTCTACACTTTAACAGCAGGAACACCTTTCGGTTCTAACATAAGGAGGACAATTCTTTGTTCAATTCAGTGAAACAGCTTGAGCAAAGCACAATGAGCTACAGGTAAGAATATACTCTGACAAGTTTAAAATATGGGGTTAAAGAAAAAGACTTTTTTTACTGTCTCTACAAATCAATAGCTAATCCTTCGGCTCAATGGTTGCAGAAGAGTTAGCTCAAATGAAGCATTATGAATCCCTGAGCAAGTTTGTGGATGACACCAAGCTGGATGGAGCCGACAGTCTGGAGAGCTGTGCTGCCATCCAGAGCGACCTGGACAGGCTGGAAAGTTGGGCAGAGAGGAACCTCATGAGGTTCAATAAGTACAAGTGTAGGGTCCTGCACCTGGGGAGGGGCAACCCCAGACACCAGTACATTAGGGGGCAACCTGCTGGAGAGCAGCTCTGAAGAGAGGGACCTGGGAGTCCTGGTTGACAGCAAGTTAACCATGAGTCACCAGT
>JAUBOD010000825.1:1338774-1351925 GCA_032353885.1 Nothura maculosa | reverse complement strand
GGAGGTTGTGGAGTCTCCTTCTCTGGAGGTCTTCAAAACCCGCCTGGATGCCGCCCTGTGCCACCTGCTCTAGGTGAGCCTGCTGGAGCAGGAAGGTTGGACTAGATGATCTCTAGAGGTCCCTTCCAACCTTGAAGATTCTGTGATTATCTAAAATTATTATCAAAAGCTCAGTACTCTGCTGAAAAAATAAAAAATAAAACCAAAACCCAGAATATTTCCTCTGTACTGTTGTCCAAATTAAACTGAATTATAAAACTAAATTGAAGTATCAGGACTTTTAATTCATTATATTTTTACTACTTTAAACAAAATGTTAAAGGATATATGTATCTACTTAACTGGGTAACACAGCTGCTGCTGCTGTCGCTTTTGGAAATATTTAGAGTACTTCAAGTGAAAGGCAGTGTCTCTATTTCTCCAGCTATCATTTTATCCACCAGATATATATTTGACTGCAACCCTAGAGCTGAAATTCAAACATAAAAAGTATGTGATTTCTTACATTTACCAGTAACTTCCTATCAGATTGCTAGTAAAATACATCTTTAATTTATAAGAAAAATCATTATAATGATTTTCAAAAGTGATGTAACAGCCTATCTAGAATCATCTAACTTTAATCTCTAATACTAACTTAGTATTACCTAACTTGAAGCTAAGTTAGTTAAAGTAGTATTATCTAAGTTAGGTGAAGAAACAGCTCTGGCATAAGGGTTGCTGCTTCTTATTCAAATACAAAAACTATAGGGAAACATAGTATGAAAGCAGTCACAATTTGTCCATTTTTCATCCACATACATGCTGCCAAAGGAATAAGGTCATTTCTACACCATTTACAGTAGTAAAGTATTTGATAAAACACTTCACAAATGATAAATTTGGGCTGAGCTCAAATGTTAGATTTTAACATTTCCTGATATTTAACATTTTTCTAGATAGAATGTCAAATCCTGAAATCTGTAGAAATTAATAAAATCTGGTTTCTACTCTACAACTTGAAGTTTTCTAAATCTTAATCTAATGTATTTGAAAAGTGATATGAAAGGATAGAGTAACTGCAATGATATTATGAATCAATGAACAAAAATATCTGAACTACTCCAAGCTTTGAGTGTTTCCAACTGCATTAAGCACACCAAAACGACTTGAATAAACACACACTTTTAAACACACAAAGGATTTCTTAGCTGCATTCCTTGCTTACATGGGAAATTAAGCACATAATTTCAAATTGTAAGTTAATATTATGACAATCTTAGAAAGTATAGATCTACTCAGAGGAACAGTTACCAACTTTGAAGAACTCCTACAATTTGCAGATACCTTTTCGCTTTGCTTCTTCCCTTTCACAAAACATTTTATAACCAACCTTCAAAACCTCCATGCTTCTATGTAAGGCTCTGCACAACCTCTTCAGGTGAAACACTACACTTGACAAAGGAAGCAGAGGCAAGAACAGGCTCGTTAGCTGTTTGTTCCCATTGGCTCAGCGGCAGGCAACGAGACTTCAGAATTGAGTCATGTCCCAAAAAGGTTTTTGCTACCGCTTCTCAGGCCCAGTTAAAGCAGATTGACTTCGCCTGGACACACTTCACAGTAGTGCACAGTAATGGTGATAGCCAAAGAGGGAGGGGAAAAAAATCAGTGCAAAAATTTTCAATACTAAAACAGGAGCTCAGATAAATTTAAAGAAAGGCAGTAACACCAATTTAAGACCATGTATAGTCAAAATATGCAAGTGCAGTTTAAAAAGGAAAGGAAGTTTGTGCTGTCATACCTAATAGCTTCTTCCAGGACTTGATAAGAGACTTTGCTAAAGATGTAACTTCTTCGTCTGTGCTTTGCTTGCGTATTGCGTTCACTGACATTCCAATTCTGGTAGACTGCAAAAGAAATAAAAATGCACATCATAAATTGTGACATGTAGATAATGGGGTTTTTTTATTAGTTATTTTATTGACTTGTATATTTTACAAAGAAATACAGCAATACTAACACTTGCCCTCTGCACAGATCTTTCTTCTGGGCAGGGAAGCAGAACATTAGGAGAGTCAATCAAAAGATTTTGCTTCTAAATGACTGCAAAGAAACTCTGAGGATCAACTTACCTATTTGTTTTTTATTTATGACATTCAACAAATCTAATAATGTAAGAAATCCTATATAACATTACAGTTAAGGTTGTAACCAAAAATCTTAATATTCTATGAGAAAACAAACAAATAAACAAAAAAGAAAAAAGCAGGCTTGTATTTATGTTATGGTTTCAGAAGAAGCTTGCTAACTACTTCAGTCACTTCAATATTCTTAAGAGTTCCCATTCCTGCCTGTGAAAAACTGTTCTATTAGTTGGAAGTAACATGTATTATATTCCTCATAATTTTGGCATCAGTTATTGGCAAAATTTTGGCAATCTGCTTTTAGATGTAAGCAATAAGAACAGCCTCCCCATTTGAAGAGACAATGTTAGTGACAAGTTTAAAACTTTGGCACTACTGCCCCCTACAGAGTGACAAAGACAATCCACTCCTTTTTAGACTTCCAAGATGAGCACACAAATTTAACAACAAAAGTTTAACAGACTTTAACTGATGCGTTAACATAACATGAACATCTACAACGTTTACTATTTTTTCGTTTGGATGAGGGAAAATAAACCATTTACCAACACAAGCAAGTTTTTATTTGACATCTTATTTTGATGACTTTTTTTGATCATTTTTAACATGCTTCAGGGGTTGTTTTGCATTTCTACTTACAGAACTCAAAAATATATTTACTTTGGCAATGATTTATCATAAATTGTCTTTTTAAGGGAAAAGTCAAATCTTTGTGCTATACTAAAAATGGAAATTTGGTTCTGTAAATTACTCCTCCTAACTCCCACAGAGCACTCTTCTGGGAACCACAGCTATGCTAAATGACTGGAGCTCTTTTAAAATATTTAGCAGTTGCTTCAATCCAAACATGGGTTTCTGTTTCATCTCATCAGCTGATGGGTTCAGGAGACACATCAAATCACTTCAGGCCTGTGCATCAGTTCTTAACACATATTTTAGACTGAGGAAGCCACCTTCTTCAGCTACTCACTCGCAACTATGGTTTTTCAGGATGGACTCTGCCCATTGACAATAACAGAAAGCACCAACCCGATGCAGCAGCTCTTGTGCTCCCTTTCCACTTTCCCCTTCAGGGCTGAGCACTGGAGAGAGGCTACAGCAAGTGGCTGTAAAGAGCCAAGGGAACGACTCCTTCCAGCATCTTGCCAGCCTCAGCACAACAAAGGTCTAGGGATAAGCCAATGGCAGGCACAGGCTGTGGATATGCAGAATCTGAGTCCCACATACACACATTGACATTCTGCATTGCTTCCTTTCCAGTTGCTTGCATATTCCATTCATGATACACTTGTGCAATGCAACAACTGGCTGCAAAAACAGTCTAACTTGCTAGTCAACCCTGCTCTCTTTTGACACATCAAATACATGTTCTGGGCAGTATGTTCAGACGAGGATGTTCAAAATGTGTTTTTGAACACATCAGCTACTCTCCTCCACAAAAGAAAGACAAAACTGCTATTAATCATTATCTACTCTCATTAGAGAAAGGAGAGAACAGCACCATACAAACATTATCTATGCAAGCACAACTCAAAATATGAAGTAATTTAATCTCTTCCTCTGATGACACATAAGGAAAGGAATATGGTAACTGAAATCTTGGCTTTCTTGGCAAGGTAGCATGTAAACACTGCTGATTTGTTTGCTTTGATTTAGAGTACTTGAGCTGGTCTTACCTAAAAACAGGGGAAGGAATAACTTCCCCATGTGCTGGCCTGCAAACTGATACCAGTAATCATAAAACATTGGCTACTTCATTATAATGCTGATTGATAATAATGCTTATAAGAACACAAATTTGCATGCTTCACTCTCATCATTACAAAGATAATTTTAAAAACATACCAGCAATACAAAATCATACCTGCAACAGCTCAAGTGTCATGGGAATATTCTTAAGCTCCTTTAATAAATCAAGTGCTCCAGCCTGAAAAAAAATGAAAGTAAACTTAATAGCAATCACATATTTCAAATATAATTTCAACAACATAAGTTAAAGTTCCCAATTCTTCAACCAAACAATTTCAGGACAAGAAGTGCTGTTTCTCACACTCTGACCATTAAGCAATATAAACTCCAAGTTCATGTAAAAACAAGGCAAGTTTTGTCCTATGCAATACAACACAAGTTAGGGCCTTTGGGTGGGGGGGGAGGTGAAGAGGGAGATACTATCTATACTATGAATTAGTTTACTTCCTTACTTGCTCTAGAAAACGGCCTTTGATGTATTTCACTAAACTGCATCATAAAGAAGCAACAGCAAATTTCATTTCTGAATGATCTAACCTATATTAGAACAATACCCTGCAGATAAGCAGCTCCATGTCCATCAATAATCCAGGCCTTTACAAACAGCATGCTTAATTGTATTTATGATGGTGAGGTAAAGTTAAAACATATACTGGTTTAAAAATTGTGTTCAGGTTACACTACTCTATTAGAAAACAAGTATATTTTTCCACATGGAAAAGGAAACTTTACTGGGGTTCACCAGTAAATGCCAAGTTAAAATCTGAGCAAGATGTGCTTTCAAGTCTTACTTTCAACCAGTCTTCTCTTTACACTCAGTGTATCCAATGAAATGCAATACAGTCAATGAAATACATAGATTGATCTATATAGTTTCGAGCAGACAAACAACATTTTTGGCTCACATCAGACAAGCATCAACCTTTATCAGAGAGCCCACACTAAGCGCTATAACATCTGAGCTAATTTCGCTGCTTATTATTCAGCCATTTATTAGTCAGAATTCCCCCTCTTTTCCTCTGCTAAAATGTCAAGGAAAGTAAAAACTAAATGCTAAATAAGTGGTAGTTTTCTAGCCAGATTAATTAATTTCAGAGACTGAACTCTTAGGCTAATTATCAGTAACAAACTATCTACACAGCTACTGTAATAATTTACTTAAGTGCTCATTCCTACCCCCACTGAGATGCTGGTCTTATTTAAAAAAGAAAAAAAGTTTTCATAAACGTCAGCAATAGGTTTCATACTCATTTACTTTTTAGCCTCTACATCCTTGATATTTTACCTCCTCCCTGAAAACAGTCTCTGCACTCTCCACTTCTTAGTGCAGATACAGGTTAGCAATGAAGGCAGCCTCCCAAGGTTAAGGTGCATCTCAAGTGAACACGGTTCCAAACCGGGGCTTAACAACAGCACGAAGGCAACAGACCTGGCATAGAAAAGGCCACCATCTTCCCATTTATTTAATCCACAGAGGTTGAGAAACAAACTCCACCTGATCATCACCTTGCAGTGATCAGCAGTCCTCCCCAGTCATCTCTAGATCATCTGCCATTGCATCTGCACTATCTACAATTTAACCACTAAATCTGAAGCACAGAAAATAACCACTGCGAGACTGAAGAGGATGAAAGTAAAACAACCGCAGCAATCCAATAGGAACAGCTTTGGAAAATGGAAAAGTGCTGCAACATTACTGCTTTTCTGAAGTTACTCGACAGCAAAGAAGCCACCAAAAATGAATACTGCCATTCCCACCAGAAAAAAAATCCAAGTTTCACTTTTTGCATTAATGCTTTGTAAACGTCTACTTTTCTCATCAGATGTATAAGCATACTAACAATTATATGCTTTTAAAATTAAATATAAATCATATTTATTCTGTTCAAAGCAGCTAAACAGCTCTTCATAAGCTCCTATCTTAAAAGACAAATGCTGCCTTTTCCTCAAAATCAGTGAAGCTGCACAAAAAGGCCTGCGATTCCAACTTTTCTCAAGAAATATTTTTTTTGTTTAAAAAAGAAAATCTACAAAACGATTATTATAATTTTTTTTGGTAAGGCATTTTTGTAATTTTATAGGGAGAGAGAAAATATCTCATTTCACTTGGCTGAAAACTGCATCAATGTTGCATTATATCTCTATTTCATTTTGCATAACCATTCATCTATCATAAGCAAAAGTATTTGAAAAAGATTTTGGGGACAGAAAGGAAGTAACAATTTTACATTTTCCTTGCTACTTAAGAGAGCAGAAATCAGTCTCAGTATCTAACCCCTACAGATTTATGGAGATAAATAGCTTCTCCCAATTGACCAGACTGTAACACCAGAAAGATGTTGTATATTTACACTGTAAAGCAAACTTCAAGCTATAAAGAAGAGTATATTTCTGAAGACAGCACAGCTATTCAGTTAAAAGTATCTTCTACTTAGGAGAGCAAACTTTTGATAGGATGAAATGATGATGAATTTCCTTCTGTAAACTTACTTGTTTATCCTGGAGTTTTTAAAGTTTTGTGTGTGCAACCTTACCTTTCATACCCAATCATTACAGTAACATCATGGCAGAAAAGTATATTAACGTATGACCAAAACTAGAGGAAGGTGCAGTATACATTCTAACGCAAATGAAGCCTTTCTGAGGAGTCATAACATCTATTTGAAAGATGCAGACAAACCTTGACGTGACAGCAGGAGTATGTCTCTAGTTGTGTATTAAATACGACACTGCATAATGTCTTGTTCTTTGAAAGAAATTCATATATGTCATTTAACTAAAATAATTATTAGTCCTGCATAGCTACAATTAAACCTTTAGTCGAGGCAAAACATCAAGAGTCTGACTCAGGACGGGTGTCTGCACTGACAGCCTTTATAACTCATCAACAGAAATGCCAAAGAGCACTTTGTCACAGGCCACGCAGCCACCCTTCTGGTGACAGATTAGGACAGGGCGCCTCTTCCCATCTCTTTCTTGGCAACGGCTGAGTGAAGAAGTACCACAGACTCATACTCAGTGATAGACTTCATGAAATCATTCTCACTCAGCACATGCACGGAATCCACACACAAACACAAAAATGCACTTTATATTTCAAGAAGAATGAAAAGTAGCATACAGAAACTATCAAAAAACACCCTGCTTATACAGATGAAACCCATGGAAAAGAATGTAAGTTGTCAGGAACTTTATCCTCCACTCTGTTTATTAATATATCGGTATATACAATATCATATCAAGACATATTGTCCAATGTGTCAAACTGCATTTCTCAATTTTGCTTCATCTTTATGTGACAACAAAGTCCATCTTCACAAAAATGCTCTCGCAATTGTGTTAAACTTGTATTTTAAATACATGACAGGACAAAGTAAGCAATCATTGACCACAATGGACGAAACTAAGCCCAGCAACGAGACCAACCTCACTCGCTAGAGCTTTGGAAGTTATTCAGGTTAGAGGCACGAGCCACAGGTAGCCAGGCTCTGTTCAGCACTACAGCCAAACGCTGGAGCCTCCCACGCTCCCGAGCAGCAGGTCAGGGTCACCTGGAATATCGAGGGCCCCCTGCCCTGGTGCCCCTCGGCATCAGCAGCCACGTCAGGACGACCCCAAGGTTGCTGTTTGCAGTTTATCACCTGAACAAGTCTTCCACATAAAACAGGACTGCTCTTTTATCATTTTTGCTGCCACTATATTTAAATATTTCAGAGTCTGTATGCCTCTATCTTTTTGGCATCTCTGGATTAGAAAAGAACCACTACTCCAATTTTAAAATCAGGAAGGGAGGAGAGGCAGTACTTCTGTGCTGAACAGTAGGAAGAATGGAAATAACTAGAAAAAGGGGGAGGCAGGAGCAGAACTTAAAATTCCTGCATTACAGAGAAACTCAAAAGAGTTTTTGGAAGAGGGCTGAAAAGAGCCAGAACAGCTTGGTCAGGAGAAGGGCAGGTACCAGAACTCTAACTGCACTAGCTGAACACCACAGACACAAAGCTCAGTTCTAAACTATCAGTGGTTAAGATTTAATGCACTACTGTGCACTACTGCACATATGGAAAAAAGTTCAGTTTTATGTATTAAAATGGCAGCTTGCAGGGCCATTATAACTGAAGGGTACAACTTCAGAGGAAAAGAAAAAATACAGTAAGTTCACAGTTTACTTGTAAGATGCTATGCATGTAATTATAACCAGGTAATTAGCAGTTACTATATACCATAAATTTAATTATTTTGACAGATTCTGTATAGAGAAGGTAGGCATTACATGCCACCTAAGCAAGGAACCGGTACTTATGCTCAGTTTCGGGTTTGAAAAGGAAAGCAGCACAATCCACATCTGCTTCGGCAGTGAGCCCGCACCGAGCTCGTGTCAGAGCGGGATGAGGGCCCCTCATCCATTGCAGCCTAAATGCCTCACCTCACACTTTACACTCTTTACTTAAACGCGAATACGAAGTAAATACGAAGTACCTAAACGAGCCGGTGGCCGCCGGCGCAGTTTCCCCCAGCCCTGCAGCGGGCGGGCCCCAAACCGGCCCGCACGGAGCTCCCCGGGCACCGAACGAGGGAGGCCGCGGGCGGGACCGTTGGGGGCCGTTGGGGACCGTTGGGTCGGGCGCGCGGCGCCTCCCGCCCTCCCCCGCGGGGGGAGCGGCCGCGGAGGCCGCTGGACGGGCGGGGGGGACGCGGGAGCCGCGGGGCGCCGCGCGGCGCCCGCTGCCCGAGCGCTGTCGCCCGCAGGCCTGGGCCAGGTGCTGGAGTTCATGTACACGGCCCGGCTGAGCCTGAGCCCCGACAACGTGGAGGACGTGCTGGCCGTGGCCGGCTTCCTGCAGATGCAGGAGGTCGTGAGCGCCTGCAACGCGCTCAAGGCGCTGGCGGCCGCGCCGCCCCGCGAGCCGCCTGCAGGTGCGTCCCCCGCGACCGCGTCTGCCCGCGGCCGCTCCGGGCGCCGCCAACGCCGCCCGTGGCGCTGCCCTTCCCTCACAGGGGCGGAGAAGGCGGCGGCGGAAGCCCAAGCGGCAGCACCGGGCGCCAAGGTGGATGCTGAGCACGAGGGGAAGGGAGAGGTGGCGCCGGCTGCCCCGGAGCGGCCCGCGGAGCCTGGAGCGCCCGCAGCGGGTGCCACAGGTGGGTGCACAGGACCCTCCCTCGCACCCTGGTGCCCCGTGGGGCTCCGCAGAGCCGGTGCCCACCCAGTTTGCTCCCCAAACGCGCCCTCCATGGCAGGTTCGGGTGACGCCGCCTGTGAGGAGCCGCCCGCTGAGGTTTCCAGGCCGGCGCTGGCGGCCGAGAGCGACGACTCGGCAGCCCAGGGCAGTGGTGCCCGGCACGCGGCTGCTCCAGGTGCGTTGGGGACCATCCCAGTGCCCGCTTCTGCCCGGGGCAGAACCGGCAGAGCAGGAGCCCTCAGTGCCCGGGCTCTGCGCTCAGGGCGGCGCTGCGGGAGCCAAGGCAGATGCCACAATGGTTTAACCCTCGCTGGTTTAATCCCCGTCACCTTCAACCTGTGCTTAGGACTAGGGAAAACACCTAGGAGTTCTTTCTCTGATGCTGCTTCTCATTTTTGGCATCTGCACTTTCTAAATCAGAAACGGGGTTGGAAGGCAAGGAGGAGGAAGAGGAGACGATGGCGGAGGAGGAAGAGGAAGCTAAAGGCACCGAGGAAGAGCAGCCCAGGTTAGAAAACGGCGACAACGCCGAGGATAACGAGTCGGGGAGCACGGACTCCGGGCAGGAGACGTCGGGGGAGAGCCGCCTGCTGCGCTCCGGGACCTACAGCGACCGCACCGAGTCCAAGGCCTACGGCTCCGTCACGCACAAGTGCGAGGTGAGGCCGGCGGGCCCCGCGGCGCCCGGCGCGGCCGGGGCACACGGCGCACGCGGCCCTCTCTGCGCCCCCAGGACTGCGGGAAGGAGTTCACGCACACGGGCAACTTCAAGCGGCACATCCGCATCCACACGGGCGAGAAGCCCTTCTCCTGCCGCGAGTGCAACAAGGCCTTCTCGGACCCGGCCGCCTGCAAAGCGCACGAGAAGACGCACAGGTGAGGCCCGTGGTGCTGCCCCGGGGCTCACGGCTTTAGCGTGAGGTCTGTAAGTGGCCGAGCTTCTCTGGGCTGCTCGGCCTGGGTTCCTCTGCTGGTGGCGCTTGCAGACATCCTGGAAGCTCTGCCAGGGGCCGGGTACAGAGCAGGAATTGGGGAGCAGCAGGGAGGAAGAGCTCGGTGCAGCGCTTCCCACCTGGGCTGACCCCCTGTGCTGCCCACGCCGTGTCCCGCAGCCCGCTGAAGCCCTACGGCTGCGAGGAGTGCGGGAAGAGCTACCGCCTCATCAGCCTGCTGAACCTGCACAAGAAGCGGCACACGGGGGAGGCCAAGTACCGCTGCGACGACTGCGGCAAGCTCTTCACCACCTCCGGCAACCTCAAGCGGCACCAGCTGGTGCACAGCGGCGAGAAGCCCTATCAGTGCGACTACTGCGGGCGCTCCTTCTCCGACCCCACCTCCAAAATGCGGCACCTGGAGACCCACGACACGGACAAGGAGCACAAGTGTCCCCACTGTGACAAGAAGTTCAACCAGGTGAGCGCGGAGGTGCCGCGAGCGCTGGCGCTGCTGCCGTGGGGCTTGTTAGGGGAGCCTTGCCCATCCCCATATTTCTGTCCCCAGGTGGGAAACCTGAAGGCGCACCTGAAGATCCACATCGCGGACGGGCCCCTCAAGTGCCGGGAGTGCGGCAAGCAGTTCACAACCTCAGGTAGCCCGTGGTGGGTGGCGAGGCGGGAGCGCCGGCCCCGGGGTGTCCGGGGTGCCCGCGCGGGCACCGAGGTGGAGGAAGAGCTTGCAAGACTGGAGGCTGCAGTGGGAACGTGCTGGTTGCCCCACAAGCTGCCTGCTGGTTCTGGCTGTGCCACGGCCGAGCCGCTCGCGGCGGGTGCTTCACAGAACCACAGGGTGGTTGGGGTTGGCAGGGAACACTAGGGATCAGCCATTCTAGCAGGGACGCCCGGAGCATCTGGTCACATGCAGGCGGATTTGGGAGATCAGAGAAGGAGCCTCCCTGCACAGCCTGTTCCAGGGGGTGTTGGGCCTCGCTTAGGGGCGAGATGGGGCCGGCGAGCAGCACTTGGTGAGGGCAGCGCTGGCCCCCGCTCAAGCGCGGCCGCCCGCAGGCAACCTCAAGCGGCACCTGCGGATCCACAGCGGCGAGAAGCCCTACGTGTGCGTGCACTGCCAGCGGCAGTTCGCCGACCCCGGCGCGCTGCAGCGCCACGTCCGCATCCACACGGGTAGGCGAGCGGGCCGGGGGCGCGGGGGGGCTCCGCGCAGCGCCGCCCGGCTCAGCGCCCTGCTCCCTCCCCAGGCGAGAAGCCGTGCCAGTGCCGCCTGTGCGGCAAGGCCTTCACGCAGGCCAGCTCCCTCATCGCCCACGTGCGCCAGCACACGGGCGAGAAGCCCTACGTGTGCGAGCGCTGCGGCAAGCGGTGAGTGTCCCCGCGGCGCCGGCTCCTCTTGCGCCTTCCTGGGTGCTCCCGGGGGTGCCGTTACCGGCCGTGCCCCCGTCCCCGCCGGCAGGTTCGTGCAGTCGAGCCAGCTGGCCAACCACATCCGCCACCACGACAACATCCGCCCGCACAAGTGCACGGTCTGCAACAAGGCCTTCGTCAACGTGGGCGACCTCTCCAAGCACATCATCATCCACACCGGTGGGTCCGGGCTGCCGCCCCGCGCCGCGGCCGCCCCGTCGCCGCCGCTGACCGAGCTGCCTCTGCCGCGCCAGGGGAGAAGCCCTTCCTGTGCGACAAGTGCGGCCGGGGCTTCAACCGCGTGGACAACCTGCGCTCGCACGTGAAGACGGTGCACCAGGGCAAGGCCGGCATCAAGATCCTGGAGCCCGAGGAGGGCGACGAGGTCAACATCGTCACGGTGGCCTCGGAGGACATGGTGACGCTGGCCACCGAGGCGCTGGCCACCACCGCCGTCACGCAGCTCACGGGTGAGCACCGCGCGGCCCCTGCCCTCCCCATGGAGGAGCCTGGCGGCGCAGAGGGCCCTGCCTGGGTAGGGAGAGGATGGGACCGAGTGGCACCATGAGGGGCCGGCTCCCATCCTGCCCCGTATCCCCGTCCCATCTTGAAACCCTCCTGCTCCCCTTGCTGGAGTTCTCTCTGGCCGGTGCTTCCCCTTTCCCTCCTCTTCCTCCTTGCAGTGGTGCCCGTGGCGGCCGCGGTGACAGCAGATGAGACCGAAGCACTTAAAGCTGAGATCACTAAGGCCGTGAAGCAGGTGCAAGAAGCAGGTGAGAGGCCGGGCTGGGCGAGCGGAGCCCCCGCGGCGGCCGCGCTGCCCGCATGGCTGCCCGGCCTCCCCGTGCCTTGCAGACCCCAACACGCAGATCCTCTACGCCTGCGACTCGTGCGGGGACAAGTTCCTGGACGCCAACAGCCTGGCCCAGCACGTGCGCATCCACACGGCCCAGGCCCTCGTCATGTTCCAGGCCGACACGGACTTTTACCAGCAATACGGAGCCGCCGCCACCTGGCCGGCGGAGCAGGTGATCCAGGCGGGAGAGCTGCTCTTCCGGCCCCGCGACGGGGCGGCCGAGGGGCCGGCGCCCCCGGCTGAGGCGCCGCCGCCGCCGCCGCCGGAGGCCCCCGCCGAGTGACCCCCATTCCCTGTCCCCCCGCTCCGTCCTCTGCGCCCTCCGCCGGCCGGGGAGCCGCCTGGCCCTCCCTCTGCTTTGCTGCCCGGTTTATTTAAAGAGCTCCTGGGAATGATGTACAAAGTGTATTTCTGTAATGAGAGAGAAAAAGACTAAAACCTGCTCTAAAGTTGTGTAATATCTAGATTAAATAAATTGCATTATTTTCTAAAGCTTATTTAAAACCTACTGCTGCCCTGCTGCCCTCTGTGTTGTTCCACAGCTCCGCGCGGTGCCTAGGGGGGTGCCAGCCCCAGGATTGGGGTCTCCCCTCTCCAGGATGGAGGGGATGCTCCCGGGTTTCTGTGCTCCAACTGGGAGCTCCCAGGGCACCCGGCAGCCGCCTGGCTCCTTGTTGAGCCCCTGGGTCAGGCAGGGAGAGGGTGGGAGGACGTGGCCCTAAGTGGGTGCTCCCGGTGTACAGGGAGGTGCAGGGACACAGAATCCCAGAATGTTCCAGGTTGGAAGGGACCTCTAGGGATCATCCAGTCCCACCTTCCCGCTCCAGCAGGGACACCCAGAGCAGGTGGCACAGGGCGGCATCCAGGCGGGTTTGGAGACCTCCAGAGA
>JAUBOD010000825.1:1267735-1281528 GCA_032353885.1 Nothura maculosa | reverse complement strand
TTTTTCACTGAAGATACTGAAATGTCTGTTCACATGTGATATATATATATATTTGTTATTCAGTAGTCTCAAAAATGTGTGGAAATGTTTGGGATTATTTTTAAAAGCTTCTTGAAAGGTCACATTATCTGTTGTGTCAGCGATATATGATTGCTTTCCTAATTAAAAAAGATCTGATATTCCTAATGAAATCTATAGGAGCTGCTCTGCTTACTTCTGCTAAGACAGATTCAATCCCTAAATCACAGTTAATGCTCTACCAAGCCTAGAAAGCAAAGATGAGGAGAGGTTAAATGCCCCCCTCCACCATAGGCAAGTCAGTGATCCTGTGTTCACACTGCAGGATGGGAATACTCCAGAGTGGGAGATGAACATGGGAACACAGCCAGATGCTGATGTCCTATGTTCATTTTGCCCTGAGGAGGAAACATGGGAGACCTCGGAGTCTGACTCAGGGCAAACCATCAACAGGACTGAATTGGGAATGAAGTTAAAAATATCACTGCTGAAGGCAGTAAAAAGAAATCATGACTGAAGGTGGTGAGGAGACTGGCTTCAAGGAGTGGACTCTGAGGTGAGAGACAGATCTAATTCATGGGATTTGACAAAAGCAACACATCTGGATTAAAAAAAGGAAACTCAAATGAAGAAGATAGCTCAGTGTTTGAAGGGCCTTTGCCAGACATCCTCAGCACTGCATTTTTCACTGTTCTGGATCACTTCTTTATTTTTATCTTAAGTAAAGTCCTTTGTAATTAACTTAATACTGATTTAATCATGACAATCATAGCCGGGAGATATCCAAGGCAATGATAACAAAAATTAAGCAGTGCACAGATTGCATCCCTGACAAAAGATTGAAGGACAGAAAAAATCCTGTAGGGCCAGGTCATACTGTAGTTCTATTGTAACTACTGTAAAAAAACAAAACCAAATAAAACAGAAAGCTAAAAAGCTCTTCTATGTTAAATCATGCTTTGTGTAATAACCGTGGACTGGTTTGTTAATACAATCCCATGTCGTGGTGAGGATTTGACAGCCACTTCATTACACTGCAACTTGGCTTAAAGACGGTGGGAGACACACTCATTGTGTTTTGGGTCATTTGTGTTCATTAGCAAGTGCAAAGTCATCAAAGCCGTGTTTGCCTTCTCCTGCTAAGCGAAGCTGTAGCTCCCTTGCTTGGACTCAAGCTTCATTCTGATATGCAGCCAGGTCATCCCACCTGATGCCTCATCTCCAAGAGAGAAGGAGTTAGGATCACAGGGCACAGCTACACTATTTCTTCAATTATTTTTGTTTTTTAAATTACCTGGTGAGTTGTTTGCCCAGCAATAGCAGTGGATTGGAGGAGTCTCGGAGCAGGCAGTGGAGCCACTACCTGCAGGGCTACCACAATACTCCATCAGGCTTAGGTTGCCATCCTTAGACTGGTGCTTGCTTAGATAATCTAGCCAGCGCTACCAGAGGAAAACCCTTTAACATGATTCATGTCTTACCTGAAACAATGTCACAGCACCATTTCAGATTAGAAAATGTAATTATCCTGATCAGTTGTTTACTAAGAAATTGTTTGAAGCTTTCCAAAGGCATTGTTTGCAGGCAGAGCAGTATCACATCCATTGTGTGTGTTTGTACTGGCCTGATAGATAATGATGTGAACTCCTAGAAAATGAGCCTCCCTCTGAGCATCAAAGTTTGGAAAGTGCTTACAATGCAGCTGCAGAATCTCAGGCAAGATGCAAAATGTAATACCCTCAAACCTGTGACTATTAAGTTGTTATGTGTTAATTTGAAAATTGGACACACAACTTTTCAGGGATTTATGACCTTATCCTGCACACACCAAAGCAAATCAGAGTTTTGACCTTGGCTTCATTTGGAACAGGATTAAGGCCTTGTGATGCAATGTTTGATTTCCAAGCAATGAATTCAAGAAATAACTAGATCTGAGTAGTTATCAAGATCCCTTAGAGCTAATCAGATAAAAATGCTACCATTTTAAGAGAAGCAGGGAGGTGGTGCCAAAAATCAGGGCCACTGAACACCAGGAAAAGACACAGTGGAGTGTTTTTGTGTTGACAAAATTTAAAGCAGTTAGAGCTGTTCTAAGCTAGTCCAAGCTGGGAAAACCTTTGCTGACTTGCAGAGCTGAGCAGCCCCGGAGGACTGCAGTTTCATTATAAAATTGCTGTTCAAAGCTGATGTTGAAATTCAAACGTTACATTGCACTGTGCTCAATATCAGAGCTCGATCTCTCACTGGTATTGACCTGGAATTAAAAGCTAGTCTGAAATACCTAAATATTGGGGCTTTCTACATTTGAACCTAATCAATTCCAACTTTTTTCCTGCTTCATAATACTTAAAGCTTTTGGAAGAGGAGGATGGAGGAACTGGCAGTAGTTCTACTGTACTCTCTTTTTCTCCAATGGGAAATTTTTCAGCTAGGGAGCAATTTATAAATTAATTAATTAATATGGTGGCAAGAGCACTCAAAATATGCATGTAAAGAAAACATCTTTAGCCTGAGCTGTGCTTTCATATGGCGAGTTTCACACGACCATGTTCCACAGTGACTTCTGGTGCTTTACAGTTGAATTTAGTCCCCCATATGTGGGCAGACCCAGACATGCTTGTAAATGGCAAGCCTAGCACACATCAAGAATTTGCTATACCTAGTTTGTTGGTACATTTGACTTGTTTTAGAGTAGCTTCAGCTATCTGCAAACGTGCAGATTTTGATTAAAGGAATTGCTTTATTAAGCTGTGTGGCGCTGGCACAAAGCTGGGGCAGAGGTTTATGTTTATAAAGGCTGAGATGCAGAACTGAGCACAAGCAGTCTGGGAGACAAGCCCAGGGAAAGTTCTGGTCAGAGTCACTGTGCGACATTTATTAGATATTACTTTTCAATAACAGGAAAGGGGAATTTATAGTAATCTTCTTTCCCCTTCCTTTTCCTGCAAAGGGAGCAGAAGTTTCAGTTTTGTCCAGACCCCCGCAGACTCCCTGTACCTGTGCAGAGGTCAGGAAAGCAGCGAGAGACACAAAACCTGCCCATGCTGTGGTTACAAGGCCCTCCTCCCCTTTCACTCCACCTTCCTCTTCCTCCCGTAACCTGCCCCCAAGGGCTCCCTGGCTGGAGGCTGTGCCACAGGGAGAACTGCAAATCTTTATTTTGATCTACCTGAAAGGCCAGGGATAACCGCCGCCTCTAACCCGTGCCAGAGATCAGTCTCAAGAACACATCTCCCGGTGGAGTTGTTGGAAATCAAATGTTTGCTGCAATTTATTACATTGGTGCTCAAATCCACAGCTAGGTCTCACCTTCTCCGCAGCAGATGTGGAGATCCCTCAGCTGGCAGCTCTGCATCCCGATGCCTCTCTCTCCTTGGTGCTGTTATCAGCCCTCCACTGATTTCTGGTAATTCCATCACCGCGTTTCCAAGTAGCTGTCATCAAGAAAGCAGTACTGCCTGGAACTCACTGCAGCATTGCATGGAGCCACTTCTTATAGACTGTATAGCGAGCCAGCATCTTTCATCTTATAGAAGGCCGTATCCTCCCTGCATGTGCACACTCAGAGCCTGGAGACATAAATACGCACACTACACACAGAGTCCTTACACGGATATTTCTCCTGATCTCTGACTGAAATAGCCATCCGGGTGGAATCATTTGTGAAATCCAAATTTCCATTCTCATATGCACAACAGCTTCCCAGCATCCTACAGAGGAGATTTTTCTGGAATGAGGTAAAATAAAATTCCTGCAGAACTGAACCCACTGACATGAGCCATTTCTGCTGTCCAGTGAATAAGGTAGACACAGCCAATAGATGCACACACAGGTATGAGGGGAGCAAAGATATCCAAGTGCTTGCAGCACTGGAAGACACTGAAAATGTGAAGGGGTCTGAAAAACTGGTATTTAATGCACTGATCTTCAGAGCCTTCACAATGAGGCATTGTTAGATATAGGATCTGCTAAACAATGAGTCCTTGATAGGACATAATACCTATTCAGAAGCTCAGCTTTGCACACTTGCTCTTAAAACATCCTTAGTTCAACTTAAATTTACCTTTGTTGCACACAATGCACATGTGACAGACGGCTGCATTCATTCATCTACTTTATTTAGGTCACTGACAGGCTTACCTACGGTCTGCTGTAAAGCTGAGATTGTTATGGCTTCTTGAATCAGTACTGTTGATAGCTGGTTGCTTTTGAAATTGTCACTGTCAGATGCTTCAGGTGACACTGAAATAATGTTGTGGCAGCGTTAAGGCTTGGAGTAAGAGCGTTCTGGGAGCACAACCTGGTTTCATCTAGCTGCCTTCTGTGCACACCTTATATGCCCTGTTTGGACAGTTTCTTCTTTGAATAAGAAATACAGCTTACAGCACATACTGTACTTTGTCTATCACTGATTAAAGATCCGAAAGTCCTGTGTGTTGTTAGCAATCAGTTAAGCACCTCCTATTACTGCAGGCTGATAGCCAAGCTTGCAGGTCTGGAAAAGCTTTGAGAATCCAGGACACAATATCCTCACCTCACGTAATGTACCTGTCGCTCAGAGCTCAGCCTTAGCGAGCACATGCATGCACGGTTGGCATTCCTGTATTTCAGCAGCAAACAAAAGTGACCCAAAAATGACAAATGCTCTCACTAAGGCAGTTTGTTCTACACTGGCTTCATACTGGAAATGCTTTTTTTTTTTAAAAAAAAAAAGTTTACCTTTTTTATAAACATGACAATTTGGAAATAAGTGTAACCTCTTGAAATCCTAAACACTGTAAACAGGTGAGCTTTCAGGGCTTCAAAGCCTATAGAAATGTGTTTATTTTTTCACCTTTATTAGAAGGTAGGCTGAACTATTTCCAAGACCTAGAAAAAAAAGAAAATAATGCCAGTGTTTTTTTTTTTCGTACTTCATATCAAATGTGTAGGTATTATAAGTTACTTGTGTTCCCTGGAATTTCTGGAGGCACCACTCAATAGGGAATGTAATTTCTAGCCAGATGAAATGTTGACATGCTGCAGCTCCATGACGCACCAGGCAGCACACTGAAGCCTTTACTAATTTAACTGAAGACCATTTTGGTTTTTTTTAACTCATCGGTTATGAATCTGCCCATGGGCTGAATGGTTCATGGCTCAGATCTTTCTCTGTCGTAGTAAAGTGCAGTGCTATCAGAAAGGGGGAAAAAGAGGAAAGAGGGAAGGCTGGACTGCTGACCGAACAAGTCCATGCTTGTCCTTTGGACATGCCTGCTCTTGCTGCCCCAAGAAGTCCATTTACACAGCACTTGAAGCTGGAATGCCAGGTTAACCTTTCAAGGAAGGCAGTTTATGCAGTAGGAGATGTAATTGCCCACCTGATGGGCCAAGTGGCTGTCAGAATGACCTAAAAAACCCTGCAATGTGACAGGGATTTTGATCAAGCATAAGGCTAAGGAGGAAGTAGTCCATTTACATATGTACCTTGTCTAACAGCTACTGCAATAGCTGTAAATTAAAAGTAGAAGCTGTGGAAGTCCTAGAAGCAAATTTGTAAGCTGTAAACCATACGGCAATGAAAATGAGAACCTCAGCTCAAAACTGGAAGGGACGAGATTTCCTTCACAGCCCTCGGGCTGTGCTTACGTTATCATTGCTCACATCATTAACTGCTAATTTGGGTGCTGTGGACTGCCAGAGACAGACTGGCCCAAGTCTTGCAGTTATTTCCAAGCCTTTTGATAACTCCCCCTCATCCCTCCCCTCCAACAGTGCTTCAAAATGACATTGGCTATTTACATTTTTGATAGCGTAGAATATAGGCCTGCCTTTCAAGCGGCCACCCCGCTCTGCTCGCCAGCGTGCTGATGAGCTGCGACTGAGGAGAGCAAACGTCACTGGTGTGTAAACACAGCGCTCAGGGAGGTGGCAGACACAGGGGCTGTGCATTGGCACGCGGGGCTCGCAGGTGGGGAGCCCCCACGGGTGAACTGTGCTAGGCCCGGCGAGCTGCGACTCACCCACACTGCTCGCCAGGCCCATTTGCTCTGTGGGCTCTGCACATCCCCTCTTCCAAGACAAGGAGAACAGTCTTGGGAATTAGGACAGCTGTCCTGTTAAATACTCCTCTGTTTTAACTGTCACTCTTAGCAGTTCCATAGGAAGCATATAGTTTCATCCAACTAAAGATGTCCAAGGTTCTTTTCTCTCTAACATAGTAGCTGTCTGCCTCTGAATCTCCCTTGTGGTGGCTTTGCTAGGACCATGTTTTCCAACCTGCCTGCCTAAAGATTAAGGGAAAAGCAAGCTGTGGTTTTCAGCATGAATCTCAGCTACCCTCTGGTCTGGACTTCACCAAGTATATGGTACCTTCTATGAGGAATGCCTCCATCACCCACTCATCTTGTCTCTCCAACACCTGGTGAAAATGGAGAGAGAAAGCCCCATTTAACACTGTTTTCACCTTGCACTAGGTCTTTAAGGCAAGTGCAAAAAGTGTCTCTGAATTATCAAAGATCGAATCCACATTAGTAACAAGTTATCAGATACTTGCTTTGTTAAAAAAAAAAAAATTAGTAGTGCCAAGGACTGTCACTAGAAAAAACTACTTCAGAATCTTTATCTTTCATTGTTTTCCAGCTGCTGTATTTGGGTAGATGCAGTAGAAATAAAGTTTTAAATAATTTTCTTCACAAAATTGCCTAGGCATGGCGGATTTATTTATTTTTGGTTACAAGTTTCTGATATGTGTGTATATTATTTTTTAGAGTTTATTAAATAATGATCTCCTACAATGAAATACACAAAGATTAGCTGATTATGCATATAACATCCCCAGTAATAGTATCTGAGCTCTTCACTGTGAAGAACAGCAGTCTTCTGCTACTACTTTTATGCCTCTCTTAGTGGAAAAAAAACGGTGCTCTTGTATTAATTCAGCTGTTTGGACACAGGAAAACCTGCTCAAGATGTCAATAGGTATCTGTGGTGGGTTAGGAGACTGAATACTGGTCACTATTTCAGATTAGGTGCCTAGACCAGGGAAATGTAGACTTTGAAAACTGTCTCTTGCTTCATCTCTAGTGCTTGGAGCCCCTTTACCCAGATCCCATGTGTCCTCCCCACATAGCCAGTGTCTCTGGCTGTCGCCATGCCCGCAGTCTTCCTTGTATCCAGCAGTCTCTCACTTATGCTGAAATTCCCCATGAAGACACAGCCTGATGGTCTGAGGTAAAGGTAGCTACAGCCCTGCATTTTCCTGCCTTTTGGAAAGGAGAGGCGAGGAAAGGCAAGAGAGAGGTGAAGAGGGGAGCAGCTCTTGCCCTGCAGGCCAGCCACACGTAGAGAGTACCATCCTCCTACACACACTGCAACAGCATTGCATGATGCACGTGCCACGGGGATGCTGGAGAGAAGGGTACTGGTGGGCTCAAGGGAAGGGCAAGAGGAACAGGAAAATAAGAGTGAAAGTGAGGAAGAGGCAAAGGCTGGATGGAAATGTTCAGGATTTCTCATGCAGGCCAGGTCCGAGTCAGGAATCCTCATGGGAAATCACATCCCGCTTTAGGAACTGCTTCTATATTGCAGAATGGACTAAAGAGCGAGCCTGGCACCATGAGGATAAGGGCCAGAGATGGCAAAAATGCCCATCTTATTGTTAGTGCTGTGAGTCACTATAACAAGGTCAAGGCTGGGGAAAAGAGTTTTCCTTCTGGATAAGAGGCAAAGAAGAGGCAAATAAGAGATCCTTATTGCAGGATCTTGCAAAGCATGCAGTGCTAGGGACAAGGTTAGAGCCAAGATACCCCACAGTTAATTCTGTGGCTGCTAGAAATCTTTATGCCAGAAATCTTGATGATGCAGTTAAAACTGAATTATTGGAGTGAAGTGTAGGGCGCAGGGCACTACAGCTAAATTAGTAAAAGAAGAGCTGTGGTTTTTTTTCACTGGAGCCTATAAAAGCTGCAGCGTTCCTAATAGTGAGCTCAGCTTGTGGCTTTCTGGAAATATATTTAGGTCACTAAGCAAAATTGCCAGCTTCGACTCCAACTGTAACCCTGTGCTAGCTAGTTTTATAATTGTGTGTAAGTAACTAATTTGTTACAGTCATAAGCTGGCAGCTTAATCTGTCTTTATCATTAGTCAATGCTTTAGCATGGTAATATTTGGCTTGGCAGGATCCTGCAGTTTCCTTAGTTTTTAGGTTCCAGTTGTCCTAAACTCAGGGTCTATCTCCAAGTGTAAGTCTAACTTGAGTCACCATAAAGAGCTTAAGAGACTTCCCATCAACAAACTTGAAGCCCTTTGCTGCTGCCAGCAGCGTCTGCCGGGCTTTGTGCTCATCCTTCTACTCTAGCTGCTTCCAGTCCTGCTCCTATTGCCCAGTGAGCCCAGATCTGTGGGAGCTGCTTGTTTCAAAATCAGGTTGCATCTTACCTGCTTCAGGCATCTTGGTGCCTGCTCTTATCACAGACCGCAAGGGGCTGTAAAATTCAGTGATAAGGTGATCTCTGTAGCTTGTGCAGTGCCCAGTCTGGACTTAAACCTGGCTGTAACCACATGGTGAAGTTACAGGAATCCTATATTGGTGCCAGGTCCCAATATTAGCCAGTCACCCTTTTGGCTTAGTCTTCATCCTACTGCTTCCCCTATGCATATGTAGCAATGCAACCAGCTCCGTTCTGGAAAGAAATGGAGTGTCCAAGATAAGAGTAGGGCCCGATCAAGTTTAAAAAGAGGCAGGAGTTAGCAGAGCTGGATATTTTGATGTCTACTTTTTGCAGCAGTGTTTTTACTACAAGCTGCACATGAGTCAAACAACTATGATTAAGCCTTAGATCTGAGAATCACAAAGGTGAAGCTGGTGCTGCTAGATCGTACAAGCCCTGTGGGGCTAGGGTGAAAGCTCATACTGACAGGTGAGAATATTTTAACATTTTGAAAAAGATTTTAAAACATGTTGGGTTCAAACTGGCTTAGGTAAAGCTTCTGACAAGAGGGTGGAAGATTATACTGGCTCCTGTTAAGTTTACAGATCCTCTGTGTATGGACAGAGGAAGATTTCTTGTAGGTAGAAGTCCTCGGGCTACTCCTAAATTAGGGTTAGGTTTAAGAGTCATATAGGAAGAATGAAGAACTGAGATTGTTACTGGATGCTGTAGTGTGGGATGCAGCTGGCAGAGCTGGAGTGAACAATAAATTGAAGAAAATGAGATATTCAAGAATTAGGAAGGTTTTGGGTTGGTAAGAATTTCAGTTCATAATAACACAACAAAACAAGATAAAGTGATAACCAGAAATATTAATGAACTTAAAGAACAAATATATGCTATCTTTAGTTCTGCTGCAGGGAGGATTTCTGGGCTATAGTGACAGCTATTCTGGGGGATTAGGGCAGGAGCTCTGCACAGCCAGAACTAGGTGCATTTCTGAATCATAGAAGTCATCGCAAGGGTGAAGGCTTCTGTTAATTATGAGAAAAATCTTCTGATTAGTGCTGGGGGAGATACAAGTTGCTGGGACAAGGTTCAAGGTAGTATACTTAGGCACAGCTTTACTCTCCCTCTGCCTGTAGGTAGCAGAGCATGCGCTTCCTGTTTGTGACTTTTCTAAAAATGAACCTGAACTGGAACAGTTCTGGTCTGAAGAGTCTTGCACTTTGTGAAAACTAGAGTCTCTATTTGAACTAGGCGACCCTGCTTCTGCTCACCTGGAATTTCGAGATGTTAAATGTTGAGTGGAAAAACATCTGGAATGTGGTGCCCTTCCTGGATGCTTGGGTCTGATTTTTTAGAAGTAACAGTTACAGGACAGCAGTAACTGTCTTTCCTGATGCCTTTCTAAGCTGTGCTTATTTTGTCAGAAAACAACTTAATTGCCCAAGGTGAAGAGTTAAAGTTTATTTTTGTGCCACTCTGTTTTTAGCTGCAGTTTGACATAACTGACTAGTGGTGGAAGCCCCTTTGTATGAAACATCCCTTATTGTATTTGTCCCTCGAGCATATTATGTGCCAAATTATCATTCCTAATAGGCTGGTTGACTTTCTGGACAGAGGAAACATCTTGATAAGTTTGCTAAATATGTTATGTCAAGAGAAAGTATACCACGGATCTGTTATCACCTGCATAAGGGCACGCTAGGTTCAGCTCCGAAGCGCCCAATTCCCTAAGCTCACCTGTTGAGCAGCATGTTATTCCCAGCACCTGATTATCCAACTGTGTACGCCTGGCTGCCATTTTTTTCAGGAACACTTACGCAGTGGCGTTTTGCAATGACGTCAATTCTTTTCCTGTCTGACCTAGAAGACTGCAGTGACTCAATGTTGGCTAGGCAGCCCTAAAGATTAAATCGAGGACACTAGCTTAATGACTTTAACAGTCCCTTTAAAGGATTTCCCAAGAATGAGAATCATGACAAATTGTATCTTAGGGGATTTTAGTAATTCCTGAAACTGAAGCTAATGATGCAACCCAAGATATGTTCTGCGTTCCTGTTGATACGTTGCAGATTTCTTAAAAGAAGAGTTAGTGTTGTGGAGACTTTCATGCTACAAATCCTAAATTCATTTGGAGCCTACTTCTGATGGACTTATTTGTGATGGTGCTAATATTATCCCCACTGGAATATTGTGCAAAAGAAAGAGTTGCAGGGCTTGGCCACAGTGGCATATCTACAAAATATAATTAAATCTTTCTGATATCTAGTTATAATAACTTACAATAAATCAAAAATAACTAAGAGTATTGGCCAGTTAGTTTATGACTATTTAAAAAAAATTCAAACTTTAACACATAATTTGCAGATGCTGTAAGAGGTTTAATATTGCATTTAAAATATGTGAATGGAAATACTACTTTTCTGGAGATTTTGCACACTCAGTATTTTGGCATGAGATGATCAAGAAATATCGACCCGAACCTTGATTTAGTTACATTGTTGTAAATCTAATTTCAGTGCAGATTGTGAATTCATTTTACACTTTTACTGTAGTAAATAATAGATATTAAAAACTTAGTTATCATTATGGCTAGAAAGTAAAGCTATCACAAGTTTGATATTTGCTAACTCTGATTTTCATTATTTGCAGCCAGCTCACAGCCTTCAACATAAGATCTGTAGAAGGAAGAGAAGCGAATCTTACAAAGCTGGGGAGATAGGAGGCTTAATGAGCCTGCAAAAATCATTTTGACTTTTGTGTAGTCCTGAAGACTTGGTCATCATCTCACAAGAGTCATCACCTCAGATGAGTATTTCTCCTAACAGCTGAATAATTTTCTTTCATATACACTGTAGGATTGTTGGGGGAAAATCTACAGTAATTTCACTATGAATACATTACTAAAGATATATCTGGATTAAGAATACTTGTTAGTGATCAGATCATAACATTGCTTATACGAATGCTGCAAGTCTGTTAGATTCCTGTGGTTAGTTTTAAATTAAAACTTGCATTAGCATTATCTGTGCTATTTAAAACCTAGTTTTCTAAGACACATAGCAGCAGACTGAAAATAGGCCACAGCATTACTGGATAGGAATCACTTGCTGTCAGCCAAGTGGAATGTCTATAAAAACAGCAGAGGAAAACCAGTAGTTTGTTATCATCATTCAAATGTGCTTTTTCTTCTCCCTTTTGTTAAACTTACTAATTTGAAAGGATGTAATGTTGAATTTATGATAGCTAAGCAGATACTAAAATGATTTACAATGGTTATAAAATCTAGTTCTGGCTTGGTCTCAGACCTATCTGAATAATAGATACCTCTCACAAGGCAGCTTAAAAAGTAGCCCCCAAATCTGTAAAGAGAACAATCTCTCCTCCTGGGACTGGGGTCTTGTGGCTTGGCCAGGCCTCTGAGAATATCCTCACCCTAGAGTACTATGAAATACCCAGCCTATTTACCTTTGATAAGAGCAACAAGAAATGCAAAGAGCATTGTTTGCTCTAGGGGATAGGTAGAGCTGGATGATCTGAAGAGTTTTATAACCAGCTGTGTGTGCGGCTCATCCCAAATTCCACAGTAGCCCCACTTAGCTGGGGCAGAGATTGCTGCTTTCCCAGTGATGAAAGCTTACTCCTGATGCACGCAACTTCTCTTTGATTCAGACCAACCACATTCAGCCTTCTGATAACCTTTTCAGAAAGTACACTATTAGAACAAAGCAGTGATCCCATTAATCTTCTTACACCCTTGTATCTTTGCCTTTTTCTTGCTTTTTGGTTAAAGGGAATAACTTATTTTGAAATAAATTAATTATGCTGTGGCTTAAAGTATCAAGTGCTAAGTTTGGGTTTAACCTGCTTATGTTCAAAGCAATAGGGAGAAGAAATTTTCAAAGATGCTTTGCTCAGACTGAAAGGAATTGCTACAGACTTCTGTGGGAACAGTCTTAGAGGAAAAGAGCACTTTTAAATAGTTTAGTACCTTGGGAGCACACTAAAGTATAAAAAACAACTTTGAGGAAATTGCTTTGTCCTGAAAAGTGGTGATTATTTCTGTAAGGACCATGACAGAGCCACAATGCGATGTCCAAGTGCTAAGTTGTGAAGGCAGCATGCGCGTGTCATGCTGGGAGGAAAACAGCTTCTGGTTCAAAAGATCTTTGCTTTTGAAACTCTTCATACTAATGTGAGGCATTAACAAAGAGTAATCGAAAGGAACTTAAATCAGGAATAAACTGATATATGTCTCGTAATGAAATATTCCTATCTTCACAGCTATTGTGCTCTTTATCTAATTTCCATAGCTATCTGATCAGAGCTGTTTATTTCACTGTTGAATTATTGCTGAAGCCTGAGAGGGCCCTGCTTTAAACAATGGGGCTGGTCAGCAGTGTTAGCAATTCATTTCCATAATATCTAGCTCTGTGTGGGTCTGCAAAGGTTGGATTTGCCCTTGCAGATTTCTTTTACACCAGATAGCTCCTGTAGATATGACCAGAAGGCCAAATTTTAATGACAGCTAGACACATACTGTAGGAAATGGTCTCTTGTGGTAGCTAGAGTATGTACTAGCTACTGATGGTTGGTAAGCAAAACTTACACTGTTAAATTTGAGCTATAACGCTGCAGACTGCTTGAGTCCTAAGAATAGAAGAGAATTTGCTGTCTTCCTATGTTACATTGTGTCATATGATTTTCATGTCCTTTAATGAAATATTTATCTCCTGGTTTAAGCAGTTGGGAACAGGCAATAGGGAGTTCTTATCCGTAGCATCCTTTGTTACAGAGGCAGCTTCCCTACCTCTTACTCCATAGCCTCTATTTTCTAGGCATGTGGAAGGAAGAGATCTAGCTGTCTTTATCTAGCTGTGACTAAGCTGTGCCCCTGTCTCACTTGGTTTAAATTCTAAACTTTCTGAGGGTAAGTTTCTAGGAACATGGTTGTATCTCCACTTGCAACTTGTTACCCCGATATAGATGAGCCAGGAGATTGCTGCTTTATAACTGGGCTTCTTAATCCACTCTGAACTTTGCTAAAATTACATGTGTAAACACAAGACTACTCAAGCTACGAGAGGCAGAAAACGATAGTACTGCACCCTGAAGCACTGACCGAGCGTTCACTATGGTCTGTCTACCCTGAAGCTGCCTCCACCCGTGCTAAAACCCAGACCTCTGCGGTGGGACTGCTCATGACCTGATGCTCAGTGTGGGCCACCCCACTGCACTCACATCAATTGCAAGACAGCCGCAGGCCACGTGCATGGGAAGCTGCAAGGGGGCTCAGGCTTCTTTGCTGTGTCCACTGTGTTGTACCTGACTGCAGTATCTTATGGCATGATGCTCAGC
>JAUBOD010000825.1:1217795-1254542 GCA_032353885.1 Nothura maculosa | reverse complement strand
TGTAGAAAAAATACATGCTGTTTTATGTGTTTCAGACTGGTGGTTTAAATAGGAATGAGGATTCAATGATGACTGCATCTCCTGTTGAGTCCTTATGATGAAGGAACATAAGAAACGCTGCTGGGTTTGAGCATGGCCTGGCTCTGCAGCTGGTCCCCTATGGCGCACCAGGAGATGGTGCTTGGAGAAGGCCTCCAAGCCAGGCTGTGCTCTGCGGTGTCCATGTCATGCTCCCGAGCAACTGTGATGGTTGTGGGAATGGATCCCTGCCTGTTTCCTTTAGAGGCTGCTTGAGGAGCCTTTCCTGTGAGCTTGCTTAGCTGCTTTCTGAGCCTACTGCCACTGTCTGCCTTCACAAATGAAAGCAGCAGACACCAGAAGTTACTGTCTGCTGTGCAAAGAAATTGTTTATTGCTTTGAAACATATCTCATAGGTTCAATAAGTTTCCTCTGATTTTTCTACTGCAGAACTGGTGATTAACAAATCCACCTTCACCATATGACCTTTTCCATGATGGCAGAAGTGGGGAAAGGATGGATAAAAGGGCAGAAGGAAAAGGAGAGATTAAATGGTGATGACCCTGATCACAACCCCCCCACCTGAAAAGACAGGCCATTTCCAGGGTTTGGTCTAATCTACAGCACAAGCTATTAGACTTTGTCTCCAAGGACAGCATAACAGCATGGCCAGTGGATAATAGTGATGTATTTGACAATGAAGACATTGCTTGAGTATCAGTGACTCAGGCCTATCGCCCCTCTTCCCCTGGATGTAACATTTGGAAAAGGACAACAGGTCTGTCCAGGCTGCTAGATTTCTGCTGGTGTTCACAGTAGCACCATTTCCTAATTCCCATAATTGCTTCTCTATTGATTTTTGCAGATAGTAGATACTTCAAAAGGAGAAGAGGATGAAGATTTCACACCAGACCCAGGGCTGATATCACTGAGTACAGCTGTTTTCCTAGTTTCTCCTGTTTACAACCTGAAGGCCTTCCAACGTATTTGTCAGGTAATACTGTGTTTAGTATGGCATTATGAAGGCAAACATTACATAGCATACTCTTGGCTAGATTAAGCAACAGATCAACTGAAGAACAATTAACTAGTTTTAAGGCCAATAACACTTTGTGTTTTGTGTGTTATAATTTGTGCATTAAAACTCTCCTAGCACTATCAGGTCTTGATTAAGGAATAGAGTCCAGAGCCTTCTCTATCCTCTCTCTTCAGCTGCCAGCCCCCCAGATGGTCCTGTTTTGCTGCCAACAAAACCAAACAAGGAAATGGGCCATCATTCTTGCCTTTCAATGCAGCCAATCCTCTCGACAGGTAAACCTTGTGAATGTGGGCACCAGGGATGTGATGTTAGTGTTTCACATTCTTCTTGTAACAGCATGTGATCAGAAGTGAATCTGAGATACTTTAGAGCTGTAAAATAAAGATCCTGTTTATTTGCTGTACTGTCAGGGAGAATATTTTAGCACCTGATAGGACTGCATAGATTAGGTTTGAGGGGATGCCTATTCCCATGTAAAACAATACTAACCTGCAACTTTTCTATTGAGAGCTTCTCCGTGCGCTCTGTACTTGATTTACTTCTAATCAAGAAGGCATTGTATTGGTGCTGCACGTATAACCCAGCAAGGAGAGCGGATTGTGGATTAGCTTTGCTTTCATCTCCTAAACTTTTTAGAAGACTAGCAAGCTAAATTAGGGTGAGATACATTCTAAAGGCTTTGAAGTACTTGTTAGTAAACAGAAGTTTGACTTATCTGTCCTCCACTAGAAAATGTTATGCCTTTCATTAACTTATCTCCTGAACTAAATCTGTTGATTTTAATTAACTAGGTACTTGAGATAGAGGGAAAAAAAGTGATTTATTTAGAGAAATGCAGAATTATCAAATCTACCTGCATGCAGATACAAGTCAGTTCTCCACTTCTCTAAAATGTCACCCAGAAACTGTTTTTCCAGTGTGAAACGCATTTTACTATAATTTTTATGTCAAGATATAGAGGAAGGCCGCCATTTTATTTTATTATTGTAAAACTATCATTCAGTCTTACAGCATGTTTCTTGAGAACATATATTTACACATAACTGTGTGGTTGCTCTGGGTCAGAGCAAGGTCTGCCTAACACAGTACACCATTTCGGGCAGTGCCCAAGAGCAGATGATGAAGGGAAACTATAGGAACAGAGCAAGCATATATCTTATTTTCCTGAATAGTCTCCCAGTCTCCAGCCACTTGAAGCTGTGGGATTTCCTGAGCCAGGCGTGGTTTTTATGTAGGTAGTAACCTCTGTGAGTTTCTCTTCCTCTGGGTTGCCCAGAATCCCTTTGGATGTGTGTAAGTGACTTCCATTCTGGGACATTTTGCAATCTCAACATATTTGAAGGGTTTATTAGTTCAAAAATGTCAACTTCTTTCATGCGTCAGATGGTTAATAATATAAGATTATTAAATCTTTCTGCTCAAATCTTGACTTTCTCATTGCCTTATTGTTTGACAGTGTTGCTACTATAAACTACACTATACACTGGAATGCCTTTCATAATTCTATTTGAGGCAGTTTATGGTATTCAGTTAATAAGATGTAAAACATTTATGAAAAATGTAATGAGGTTTCTGTAGACCTCAAGATCAAAAACTTGTGTTTATAATTGTTATATTTACAGCTCTTATATAAAGTAGCATATATTAAAATATAAAATTAATTACTTTATAAATAAATGTAATTTCATTATCTTCCCCATAGCATTGACAGTTTGAGCAGGTGTGATAAAAGTTTATAGAGAGAATAAGACAATTGAAATAGCTGGGAAACTAAATAATATTCCAGATATACAAGATTTATACAGCTGGTATCTCATTTGCTTTTCCAACTATATTAATTGGTTTAATAAAATAAACTATTAATCTCTGCAGAGTTTTATTACTCTGTTTCCCTCTTCCCTCTTATCTTCTTCTAGTGCTTCTAACATGCTCTCAGTTACTTACTGTTTCCAGTATGCTCTCTATATGCAAAAATGCTCTCTAATGCCAGGCTGGTCACTGGTTCGATACTGAAAAAGGCTGTAAGATGAAAGGCTGCTAGGGAAAGAGGAAATTTACTCCTTCAGAAGCTGTGGAGGCTTAACAGGTCTTCTGCAGCCTGAGATAATTTGTGCCCCAGGCTGAGACTAATGTAGGTGTACAGGGGAGTGAATCTCCTTCTTTGCTACAGGGGAAACATAGATATCTAACTAGCTTAGAGTACATAACTAACCGTAGGTGGCTAAAGTTAGGTGAGACAAATCCCACTTTATAATAGCCAGCAATTGGGCTCAGTGACCCTAGGAGTCTCAGCCTCTCGACGTTTCTTTGTTCCTTGCTAAAATTTCCTGAAGCTAAATGTTTATTTGGCCCAATCAGGATTACATACCCAAACTTCAACACAAAAGATTTAATAGGAAATATTGCAAATTCATTTTGCAATATTTATTAAGGAAATAAATAATTTTTCTTTAGAAAAAAAATGCTATTTTCCAAAGAGAATCTAGAGATATCTGCAAGGTTATCTATTTTAGAGCAACATATACAAATACTGTTTTACAATTAATGTTAATATCAAAATGATGAAAGAATTTGGTACTGTTAAAGCTGTGTACTTTAGGGGCAGTCACATGCCAACATTTTGTTTTAGCAGAAATAATAAGAAATAACTGCATGTACTAGCAAGATTCTTCCAGAACAGCTGCATGGGAGAGATGCCAGTGAATGTCATTGAAAACAAAGCTGAGATACCTAATTGTTATTTAGATTTTCTGCTTAATTCATTTCTAACTAACTTTGAAAATAAACATCTGTGTAGTAGAGACCATCCTTTATTTGTATTTTGTAAAGGCCATAATTTTAAAATGTACAAATTGAAGGTTTGGCTATTAGATCATATTTTAGCATTCAACATCTGTTGTCTGAGGTAATATTTATATATCTTTTTAAAACATACTTTAGACAATAACAGTGAGTGAATAGATATTTTAATCATAATTTGAAACTCTAGGGTTTGCAAAAAGTAACAAAAGTCATTGCTTCATTATTGAGACTCTGTTTGCAAGTCATCTTGAGAAGAGCTTATGGTGCCACTTCTTTCTCAGCTACTCGTCTTCCGTGTAAAATTTCAGTATCACAGGACAGACCTCCTGATCTCCTGAAGCTGAAATTATTAAACCTAAATTTCTAAAGAAAGGAACTGCTAGTGATGATGAATAAACAGTGAAATTAATACTAACTTGCATTCAAACTGGTGGGAGAGCTGCCCTCAGCCTGGGCAGCTGAACTTCCCTCGTAAAACTTGAATTACATAAAAAATCTTTTTAAATTTCTGACAGCTACATCCAATTTTGTAAAGAGGAAGCTGTATACTATTGAGTATGTAACTTTTTATTTAAAAAAGAGCTCTTCTTTAATAAATGGAAGAAGAGCTCTCAAAGCTTTGTAGTTGGCTTAAAGTACTTACCTGAGCTTGTGTAAATGAAGAAGAATCTGTATAGCTAGAGCTAAGCAATAATAATCCAGCTAGGATTCCTGAGCTCAGCTATACTCTGTGTGTGGTTAAGTGCAGTGGTTGCCTCTGTCACTCCATTGGTTTTTGATTTCCCTATGGCAGTATATAATATGTCAACCATGTGCAAATGTTCATCACTCATTTTCTCTGTGTTTTGGCCATGTCACTGATCACAAAACTCTTCCACTAATGTTTCATTGTGAATCTGCAAGTGCTGCATAGTTTTTAAAGCAATTTAAGTGTAACAAGAAAATTACTATCTCACTTCAGAGTTTTTTCACCTTTTAAATCGGTTCATTTTTCTTTTTTTTTCATAACTGCCATCTTTAATGCATTCAAAGTGTGATATCCTTCAGAGATACCCAAATTTATATTTCGTTGGGTTTCTTTAAACATGTGTGTATACCTCATGTCATCTACTAATGCTTTTAGTAATGCATTTGCACCCGCATGCCAGATGATAGATAGACTCAAAATAAATCAGATGCCTACAAAAGGTCATCAGACATGAGGAAACTAATAAGGCCTTCTGCGTGGCGAATATAATTATAATGGATTGGAAGGAGTTGCATTTCTCACTGGGTCACACATGATACTTATGTGATTTACTCTTACCAGTGAGTTTATTGGGGACCTTCTGAGCATTTTCGGTTTGAGACTGAACTGCAGACCTCCACGTTTCAGGTCAGATTCCTTGCTGGAGCTTGTATATCACAAGTTTCATATCCTCGTGTGGAATTTTCCTGTTATTCTGGGCAAATAGGAAAGAAAAAATGATTTCTAAGACGGAAATAATGTGGAAGACATTGATGCTCAAGATGGTCAACTGTTGTGTTGTGTATGACAGCTAATGAACAAAAGAGTTTGCAGAGAAAAACAAAGCTTAGCATGGCTAAAAAAGGAAAAAAGTTTCCACAGACTTTACAGAATGCTAAGATTTCATTATTTTTGTAGAATATTATATCCAGTTTCCTTTCATAGACTGCCAGGAGGAGTAGGAGGCCAGCAACACTTTCTTCAGGAGACACTCCTTCAGTTAAATTTGGACATCTACTATGATTAGCTCTGAAAAAATCTCTCGATGTAGTGTAACTGTAGCCCATTTTTAAGCTGTGTTAATGAAAGGAATTGGAACATAATTATATTAAAGACAAATCTGTTAGGGGCTTTACAGATACCTGAGCTTTACTGTCCCAGGAGATTAGACAACTTTATGCTGAAAGGGGTTAAGAGGAGGCTTTCTCTTGTTTAGATTATTCCGTAAGTGGATATTTTAGGTCATAGACTCTCAACTCAAATCATACTACCTGCCTGTTATATAACCCCGTTTTGAGTTAGATAATTGATCTGAGTCAGTTTGTCCCTGTCACAAATTAACAACATAATGTTATCTCTATTGATTTTGTTATATTTTGCAAATTAGTAAAATGTGGAAGAGTTAATTGTTTCAATTTCATTGATGACATCCTCTTGCACCAGATATAAGACTCACTGAAATAAAACTTATTAACCATTACATAAAAATAGCAATGAAAACAGCAGTTCTGCGCTTTTAAAAGTGCATCTCTAAGGTAACGAGTGATACCATCCATTTGATTACAACTGAAATACCATGTGAACTATTAATATAGAAATTTTAAACACTATTAACAGCCTTATACCTTCATGTTTTGAATGAGATGCCCTTTCTTCATGTGACAAAATCCTTGGCAAAACTTTAAGACACTGTAAAATAAAATTTGTCAGTCTTCAGAAATAAAATTCTTGTTTATCTTCTCCAAGTCAACTAAAATAATATTTAACAGAAAAGGTATTTATTCTTTCATGTCTTCCAATCAAACACACTGAAGAGATTTGTTCGATCTGAATGTTTTATGTAATTAAAGTTTCTATTGTGTTCCTGACTTTTTTGTGTGCTACAGAAGAGTGCTACTGGACTCTTTCATGGCACTACTCCTGACATAGTGCATCAAGAAAACAATTTCATGCAGAAAAACAAAGCTAGAACTAGAGCTTGTGGTTTTGGCCAACATAAGCCTTGACAGATATGTTTTAGTGAATTTAGCTGAAGAATGTATGCTCCTGAGTTACCCATTCTGACCCTTTGCTGCAAGTTATAACTTCCCCAGTGCTGAACGAGGTATGTGTGTGCATCATACCTACTTCAGTGTAAAATCAGCCATTTTTTTAAAAAACAGTATTTGTCAGCAATTTAAGCCAAAACGCTGGATTCCAAACTGATACATCTGAGGCACTCACCTATGCTCTGTTCCACTGATGAATAGTCAACACCCTCACACAAGGCCCTGGCAGACAGCAGCAGGATCTTGTATCTGCATTGCCGCTTGTGAGCTCTCAATGCAGCAGTGCTCTGAAAGCAGCAGCTCATGTTCAAAGTGCACCTCTCACATGTCAAGTGATACCATCCATATGATTGCCCCTGTTTCAATTGCCTATGTTTATCTAATGGAAGTGATTTGGTTTTGTCATCCTGATTGCTGCTTCTGGACTGAACTTTCTTTTTTCTCCTAACAATTGGATTTAAGCTGATGATATCCAGATAAAAAGTAGGTGAATCCTATCTGGAAGCACTCTTGTGAGAGAGGAAATAAGAAAGTCCTGTAATCTTTATACATGTACACTTTATTGGTCTATTCACAAAACAAAATTTTGAACAGTTAATAAGTAGGGCCTTAAAAATGTTAAATATCACTTAACAGAATTTAAAAAGGGCAAGATTTCCAAGCAAATCTAAGGGTTGGAGCCCTGCCCACTGCTTACTGCAGCATGTGCCACTAGTTGCATATTGCTGCAGGGAGTGTGTAACCCCATCTCAACTGCTGGTTCTGTCAGCCCCGAAGAACCGCAGGCTGCTAAAATTTATCTTATCTTCTCTTAATGACATGAAATCATTAGCTTTAAGTGTTCTTTTTTAAGAAACCACAGTTTATGTGGATTTTAAGAAAGAATTTTCTTTTGTGATCAAACTTCTGTATATGGCTTTTAAATGGATAAACATATATTAGAATGTTTAATGGCAGGGGGTAAGAGAGGGTGGAAATCAACCTTTCCTGCAAACATAATACAGCAATAAAGGACACTCACTCTTGAGTACTGTTGGCTGCTTTATGTTTCTTTCTCAGTTCAAACAAAGCTGTATTCAAAACAAGAATAAACATATCAATGCTAATTTTATATAAGACTCTTCCTTGTATAGTAATTTCACCTATTCATGTAGCAAAGAGCGGTATTTGTTTGATCTCTTCCTGCCATCTATGTTTTGCCATTTAGGTTACTACTTAATGTCTTTTGTTGTGGTATATATTTGCTAAAAGTAATAGATCATTTTGTTTATAATCTGTATAAATGTCTATATTTCTGCCAGATGTCGACTACGGCTCTTTCCTGTTCTCAGGAATATATCACAGTAAATAACTGAGTACCAAACAACAACAAAAAAGGGGAGAATGACTTGCGTTCCCATGTGAAAATATCAGCATGAATGAGTAGCATTTAATCTTCACTCATAATTCTATAGTAAGAAAGCTACAAGGACTCGATGACTTCGATGGGGCAGGATTCCTCCCAAGGGGTTCAGCTCCTCATAAGTATTCATTTATTATTTTATTTTTACATATTCATGATTAATGCAATTCATTGCTTGTTCTTTCTTTCTCTTTCTTTCTTCCTTTCTTCTTTCTTTCCTTTTTCCTTCTTTTCTTTCTCTTCTTTTTTCTTTCTTCTTTTTCTTTTTTCTTTCTTTTTCTTTCCTTCTTTCCTTCTTTTATTTTTCTTTTCTTTCCCTCTCTCTCCTTTTCTTTCTCTATTTTTTCTCTTTTTCTTTCTCTCTCTCTCCTTTTCTTTCTTTCTCTCCCTCCCTCATTTCTCTTTTCTCACAGGAGGTTATGACTGACAGTTACTTTCATGCCAAAAGATTTGAGTTGCAGTATGCTCCAGTCTTCTACACCCAGTGCTATCATATTCACCATATTTGTGAGATCTTTAAGAGATTCGGTGAGATTGTGGTACTCTATCTTGCCTTATCAAGCACAGGAAAGGCAGCAAGCAGTCCTTTCGGGGCTGAAATTGGGGCATGAATGAGAAAAAGGTATCTGCGACTTCATCAGGAGGATAAGAGAATTCCCTAATTAAGCTCTCCTCTGTGCATTTATCAGTGTTTCTCTGTCATGCGTTACTGCTGAGCTCAACATCACTCAGTTCTCAGCTTTTAGAAAACAAAACAGGAAAAGTAATCCTTTTGCTTCTATTTCCTATTTGTCAGTATCACGGAAACAGTGGCCAGTTTTAGACACAGACCATGACTCTGTGTACCAGGTCTATTGGATCATGTTAAACATGAGCCATGTTCAGCATTTTGCTCCAAGTAAGACTATTCACAGTATGAAGCACAGAACATTGCAGTCTGTTTTTCCAAGTATTTGTGACTGTCTCTGGTCTGCACCGAGTGTTTACGGACTTCTAAGTGGAATTTTAAAGAATTAAGCCAAGCTGCAAAGCCCTACATAGCTCATCTGCCTAAGAGTCCTCCAGTGTTATATTACCACAGGGCAGTTCAGGAGGGAACCCTGTACTATGAGAAAAGGGTCCGTTTCCAGAGCCTTTTCTCTGAGAGCCCACCAGGAAAAAAAAGTATCTGTTGTTACCTTCTATGGTTTGCAACAATCAAATATGGTAGTTTATGTTGTGCTATGAAAGCAGTTATTTCTAAAGTGTGTGATGAGGTTGCAGATAGGAGTGTTGTTCTCCACAGGCTGTGTGAGAGGCTGGCAGGGGCTGGTGACAGCAGCAGTGAGGTTTTTTCCCATGCTATTTCTGAAAAGCAGCAAGGTAGTCCAAGCATCGCTGCGGAAAATTACCGTGGGTTTCACTGGGCACCTCATGTCCACAATGCAACCTTGGTCCCTGCATATGGAGGGCAGGTAATGTAGCTGCTGCAAGAATGCGGGAGGCTTCATTTTCACTTGCTGGTGGAAAGTTTGTGAATGCTGATATTTATTTTGTTACGAGAGCTAGCTGCCAGTATGTCAATATCCTTGCACTTTTCTCAAGCACTGAATTTCACTTCACTTAAAAACAAAAAGCAATCTGATGGCCAAAGCATTTAAGAGCAGATTACGGAGGTCTTTTGCTTAGAAGTAGCCAGCAGGCAAAGGGGATGCTGTTACTGCCTCAAATAGTGCATACTAGGGTGGAGAAATGCCTGGAGGAATTTTCTGGCTTCAGATCACTATCTGTTAAGTCTCCTGAAAGCTCCTTAAAATTCCAACTCAAAGTCTAATGGCAAACAACATACCCACTAAACCTTTCACCATACAGATTTACACCCCTCATTCAGCAAACACCACTCTTGAAGCAGAAGGAAAGGGAATCTAAACTTCCATGGTAAACTCAGAGACAGTAGAAAACTCTGAAAATAGCAGATCATTTAGCATTTCATACTTTGTGGAAAGCCTCTGACTGATGGGCTGTGATAGATTTAACTGTGGTGGGTTTGCACCTCCTACAAAGCAGTTTCCACCTGTAGCAGAGTAGCAGAGGAGATGTGTGCCAGCCCTTCGGCTTTCCAGTTCACGGTACAATTCAGTGGTGCCCATCAGCTCTCCTCAGCTGTTTCAGGTGAGATGCTATGAACTGGAATTGCTAAAGAGTGGGTAGATGCTCAGGGAATATGATCTCTGCGAGACAGCTGGGACAGGGGAAAGGCGATCATGGCTTAAATTGCTGTGACTTTATTCACTACACAGCTTCTGACAGAGACTTTAACAAGGGAATGACACTAGTCAACCCAGTAGCTCATTTTTTAAAAGATTGCAGTTTTCAGCTGAGTTTGCTTCATAAGTGAAGTTGTAAAGTATATTTTTCAAAACATGTATAACTACACACGAGAGGGTGCAGGTGAATAGTTTTTTTGGGTCTGAAAATGCTCCTTACAAATGAAATCCATTAGTTTTGATTCAAAATGTGAACATCAGCTTTTGAGCTTTTGTTTGACTTTTAAGAGCGCTGCAGACGAGAACGTAATCATCAGGCAGGAGCCTATAGTCTTTTAAAAAATTCATACAAAAAACTAAAGAACTCGCAATAAACTAAACTCATGCAAAGAAACCTACTTCACACATTTCCATGAACATAATTGTCTTTATGAAGATATTTCTGAAGCACCCTCCATCTAGTTAGCATAGTATTGTACCTTCTTTTTCAAGAAGGTCACATCACATAGGCTAGACATGATGCCTTTGTAAGCCAAGTGTTTTTTATATGATATATTAGCATTAACTTAATATAACTGCTAAATACATACAGGAACTTTCATATAATAGAAAAAAATAGCTAACAGAGCTTGTTAAAAGCCTTGTTAGCTTTGGCTTGCAGGTTCTGTGTATATACTCTCATTTATTTGGAGCCCCCATTAAACTGTACTTTGATGTTCAAAATTGAGTAAGTGTAAAAATTAAAGGTGAGCTGTGACTGGAACTACCCAGTTTTGCCTTTGTGATCTAATAAAAATCTCTAGGCCTTGCCAGAACTTGTCCTAGTTCTGCTCAAAACCTGGGCCAAACTTTGTCAGGCTCCACTAGCTCCCATGATGGAAGAGCAACACAGTACTTTGTTGAAGAGCCACAAGTTTGTTGGTAATGACAGACAATTACTTGTAAACAAGTGTCATGCCATGAACCAAATCCTCTGTTTCTTCTGTACAAACACAGTTAAGGCAATGGAATCACATGATTATGTAGAATTCAGCTCTGTATGTTCTCCTCCCTAATGTGTTTAACAGCCTAGAAAGTAGCTCAGAAGTTAAAGTTACTCAGTCTGCTTCATTTGCCCCAGCAATACTTATTCAACCCAGGAGAGGTCTCATTGACCTTGGCAGCTTAGATAGGTAATATATTTTTACAAGAGTGAACTTCTTTTCACCTTTCCCTGGCAGAAATAAGCTTTGAATCTTGAAAGGGATGAAATTATACAATGTTAAAGATGTGTTTTCTGTGTTTCCAAGTACTGAATATTTCCTTATATTCCTATTGAATTAGCTTTTTTTTCTGATAGACACATTTTTTTTCTGATTTCTATTTGAACAGAATATGGTTTAAAAGTGCAAGATCTTTCAACCTAAGAAAGGTCTTGGGTTGTTCTGCTGGTTTCTGACCAGGTGTACAGACGGACATGCTTGTGCACACTAAGAAATGCCCAAGCCTCTCCCTACATTTAAAAATTCAAGTTTTGCTACAGTTTAGTTTAATTTGGGGGCTTAGTTTTTGTATTAATACAGATTGAAACAGGCATTCAGGAAACTGTCACCATATTATTTTTCCTTGCTCTATGGGGATTTCATTAATTCATATTTCTTCTTTCTTTCAGAAATCCATTTTCCTATAGTGGGCACTATCTTCATAATTTACTTATAATTTTGAGCAATACTCTCAGTCTGAACCTGCTTGAACTTTGGAGTTTTCTGATCTGGATTCACCTTCTGCAAGTCAGGTACCTCTTTGGAAAAAGCAATTATTGGTGACCTTTGTGTGTTCAAAAATCATGAGTCACAACCTCCCATTTCCCTGGTCAAGTAACTGGATTTGAAAATATAGAAATTCAGAAATAACAAGTTGTTATATTTCTTTCTTTAAGGCTTCTAAGCTATTCAGATTCATGTTTTTATTTCACTCAGTAACTATGCATTTAAAAAAAATTAAAAAATCGTGAAGATTTTTAAGTTTTAAAAATTGTATAATATACTGGGTGTTGGCTATACCCAAATAAAAATGTAATTTTTATTGAATTTGGTCTCTTAAAACATTCAAAAAGCAATAGTTTAAATTGCTTTTCTTGCCCATCTGTCAGATCTTTCTACTGTTCCTATTTAACATTTCACATACAGATAGATATAAGTATAAAAGCAGTTTTCTGGTACCTCTTTTGCACACTACAATGCTACTTGCTATGTAGCTTTCTTTTATTACCTTTTCTCATTAGTTACTTATTTATGTTATCAAGTGGCTCTACGGTACTAAGGCCTGTGCAAACATAATAAAAGAGAGCTTCTGTCCTAAAAAAAAACTCAGAATGCCAAGGCATGTGAGACAGGATGAATAAAGAGATGAGACAAAACAATCATGTTTTATATGATCAATCAGTTTCAGTACGTCACCTGCCTAGTCACTGCTAGATGGCCACATTTCATAGATATTGAGGCTGAGATGATTCCGCCTTTCTTTCCACCAGTGCATTCCAGCCTCATTTTTCCCATCTTTCTACTACTTCTCTGATTGCTGTTTGATTTTTCATTTTGTTCTAATCCTTAGAAAACTTTTTTAAAGTTCTGTCTCTTTTATTAAATCAAATACCTTGCCAAATTCTGTTTCTTGAGCTAAATGCTATCAGTGAAAGCTCAAAGAAAATACTAATAAGCAGCTGTTGTCAAAAAACACCAAAAAAATACCAAAAAATAAGTACCCAAAACAAAAGCTTCCTCTCCTTTATGCTGAGTTTGACTTATGTTCTCTGCTTTGTTCAGCCATAGCCTCCTCAGGGAAAACAGTTTCCCTTCCCTTGCCTTGCACAGTTTTGAAACTGGATTGACCCTGAACAAATAACACAACAGTATATGATAAAACTCCTGAGTTTAATGGAAGAAGCAAATTCCTCATAGTGTACAATCTTCTCAAGAAGGCCAAGACGTTGCATGGTCTTATTTTAAAACTTCAATGTCTCCATATTTCCTTTTAATGAAACTTGTCAAAGGCTTGATTTGAGAGACTCCAAAACCCCAGAAAACAGGAAATCAGTAATAGTCCTGTGATTGCAAAAAAGAAAAAAAAAGTCAAGATGGATTTATGTTCTTCGCTTTTCACTCCCACTGTTGCTTTTCCTGTAGAAAGGATTTGTAATAACCGTTAGACAGCTCTAGCCTCTGTGGACTGGATAAACTTATTGGCTATTGCTTCATAAATTAAGGGAACCCAGTTGAGCAACCTGACCAGTTATTTGGGAATGAGCTCCTGTGTTCCTACTTGGGCCGAGGTCCCAAAGCATGTACACAAATTCACTATTGTGAGGAATTGTATTTTTAGACAGTTTATTGGAGCTGATACTGTTTTCAAAATCCTGCTTTCATTAAAGTCAGTGGGCACTGGCTTACACCTTTCATGTGTTAGATGGACTAACACAATGGTGAATGGTTTGGCTTCCATTTGATGATATAAGCATAAAACAGTAGCGACAAAACTGAAGTCTCCCTGAATTTGATGGTTTCATAATACTACTGGAATATGGCCATGCATTTTTGTACTAACTGAATTTAAAAATGTATAGTTAAATCTAGAGTTGCTGGGGAACATTCTGATGAAAGACTTTTTTTTGAAAATGCTGATATTTAGAATCAGGGGAGCATATGATATTTTGTGAAATTCACACTGGGACAAGAAAGACACTGGCCCAGTCTAGGCTAGCTGTTGTCTCCATGAATAAGAATAATAAGAAGAGTATAGAAGATCTAGGACCAAATCTTTGCAGTCTGATTCACCATTATGCATCTTGGCTCTGGTCTGGATCTGCCCTTCCCTTTTCCGTTGTCCTGTCTACTAGGTATCAGCTATTCTAAGATGGTTTCTTCCACCATCAACTCTTGTAGAGAGAGAGAGATCTCAGAACTGCAAAGGTTGGATTGCCAGGACCACTGTCCCCACAACTGGAAAGCACAACTTCCAACTGAGCAGGCAAACCAGCAAGTCAGTGGTCCCTGTGAGCCGTCAGGCAGCTCTCCTGCCATCTCCCTCTTTATCCCTCCCTTGTTTTCACAGCATAAATGTAAAATAGCTTTATTTCATGATGAGACAAAAAGAAAATGAAAATTCACTCATTTTGTGGGATGGAAAGCCACTTGTCAGCCCACTTTAGTTCAACCTCCCTAACTTTCTTTGAAAACCTTTGGTGCTACAACATGGAGCAACTGAGGACATTTCACTATGTGGAGCTCTTTTATGTGGCCAAGCTTTGTAAGAGCTTTCCCTTTCTCTTTACAGTACACTGGGCAGCAGGTGATGTTTGCAAACATACCAGCACAAAGTAAACCACTCAGGCTGAGCTCTGGCGTAAGGGATCGAAATCAGTTTTGAAGCCATTTCCTTCAGCACGCCCAGGGTCAAACTGAATTGCTATAAACAAACTGCTCCGTATCCCAGAAGAAATGTTTATGTAAAAGAGTACTTTCCCTGTTACTCTCTTTCCCTCTTCCCCTTACAAAGCAGCAGGAATCAAAAGGCAAACATAGTGAACAGGGAATTTTACCCCTGCAAATTTATAGGGACAGCAGTTGAGATTTTGCACTTGCAGCTGTTTATCTTTGGAAAATAACATGGCTGTTACCCAGCCTAAATACAAGAGGTTCTGCAGCTCCCTTTGCCGTTGGGTCCCCTCTCAGGCCTGATAGTACTTCCTTCCTGACCTCTCCTGACTTCCTGCCTCCAGCCTTATCGCGGCAAAAAACTTGACTCTCTCCTGGCTGTGCCACTTGGAATGTATTTAAATACCATAAATGGAAATCTCCCTGCCTTTACATTTACAAACAACTATCATCTGGAGATCACTCACTGACGTCTTACAGCTACTTATTTTTGTTTTTGGATGTATTACCTGAAATATTTAAAGGGAGGGGAAAAAAAAAAGAGAAAGGAAAAGGGAAAGGAAATCTGTTTTGTCTCTTTTGGATTCACTTTTCCTCAGTCTGAAAACTGATCTTCCAGGATGCTGGAATCAAACTACAGTAACTTTAACAGCACTTTATCAGTTTAGATCAGTTTAAAATTGTCACTTGGATCTAAACACTTAAAAAACCCGAACACTGCAAAGGTCAGTAGGTATTGCTCATGTATTGTATCATGTATAGCTCAAATATCCTTACAGATGAAAGAAATATATGGAAATTCTCATATTTGCAGAAATATTTTGTTATTTTTGTGTTCTCTTTTAAGGTAAGAGGAGACATTAATGATCATTAATCCCAAGTCTGGCACTCACAAACAAAAGCCACCTGCTTTCAATTTATAAAGAACTCAAGAGTATCACCAGCTCATGGACCCTGATGGTTAACAGCCAAATCAGGGAAATATTCCAATTACAACTCCGGTTGCAGTACCTCCTAATCACTGGAAAGTCTAAAGTCATTTTTTTACTATTTTTTCTTTGATACATTAAAGCACTCTCTGCCATCAGAAATGTACTGCTTCTGTAGATATATGTAGCCAAAGATTTTCCTGTCCCTTGGGTAAACTCAATATATTCCTGTACTTTAAAAAAAAGAAGTCTGTCCAAATTTTTAAAAACTTTTTCTGAAGTGTAAACACCAAAATAGGAAATAAGGCTTCCTTGATACCATATACAGAGATGATATAGCTGCTTTATTCTTACTCAGTACTCAGTGCTTACGCACTCAGATAATATTTTCAAACTGAGCATTTGTGTTGTCTTGGGAGCTTAAGCTTAAGATAATGATAGGTTAAACTTAAGAGCCTTAAATAGGGAATTCACATTCAATAAAATTAAATTTAATACAGGATTTGCAATGTCAAAGGGTTTAAATCTCTGCTCAGCTCTGTTAGAATAAATCTGATTGACTCCACTGAAGCTTAATGGGAGTTAGTCTATTTTTACATAGGTATAAAGAAAAAAGTGTTCAATGAGAACACTTCTCTAACTATCTTCTTATCTAAGATAACCTAATTAGATGTGTAGATTATACAGGCAACTTAGAATCTGTCATCATTACTTTTATTTAAAAAGATAATTACATTTTATTGATTTTTGAAAATTGGTTGTTTAAAATCACTTTAAAGCAAAAAACTATGAAAAAAATTAAAATATGGTAGCATAATTAAATAATTATTTTAAAATTGACTGAAATAAAAATATTAAACTGATGTAATTATTTAAATATTATAGACTCTATCAACTATTTGTTATCTTTTATGAGTGATAGATTTGTTAGATAAGAATACCTATATTCAAGTAACATACATGTCATGCCATCCCACATGCCACTGTGATTTTTTTTTTATTATCCTTGGGTAAGTTCTCTATGGCCCGTATTCAATGGAACAACAGTAGTTAGTTAAAAGTTTCCCCACTTGTACATTGGGAATTCTCCTCCTGTCACATATTTTTTTGATCTTGGTAATTTTGAATTCTTAAGTTTAGTCATTTTAATAAACATAATGCCTGCATACATGCATGAATGCCTATACCTGTGAACATGCATGCAGATGTGTTTCTGTCTCTGCCTTCTTTTCTGTATCACTTCCTGCTTTTAGTAGGTAATAAGTATATCTTGGAAAGAACTGCATTTTCCATGTTTGTAAAGCTGCATTAGGGCTTGTAGGTACTACTGAAATGTAAATATTAAATGGTAAGAGCAGAAAATGAGTGGATTTATTTCTAAACTAGGCTTTGGCATACTCTAGCAATGTACGTGATAAAACAGATTGGACAGGCCCCTCAAGCTCCCTTCAGTTTGCAAAAGAAAGAATTCCTGAATGGGAGTTCCCCAAGCAATCTTTCCTTAGCAGAAAATAAGAGATAAACTGTGAAGTCACGACCTAATCCAGATCAGGCATAGCCTCCTTCCCCATTAGTCAGCTGGATGGCTGTAATCGGTGATGTCATGGCAATCATGAGAGAATAACCTCTGTATTAAAATACGTAGGCCAACAGTCCATCCAAAGAATGGATTTCTCAAAATCAAACTCTTTGCTGTAAGAAAAAAAAAATGTTTGCAATGAATTTTGCAGATAAACTACTGAGATCTCTAGGAAAAAGGAATGCATTTCACATATCGAAAAAAAGTGGTATTGAGTGCCTTAAAATATTCCATGCTCTGTCCATATTATAGAGATAGTAAGCCTATCTTTAAAATGTCAGAACTTGAAGTTTTCCAGGAACTCTTGCATCAGCTTGAGGGATAAGGTTGGAAAGAACAAGCACCATTTAAATGGAATCCCACTTATTTCCACACTTGGTAAGTGTACTTCCTAAGTTATCTTTCTTAATACCTCACACACTTGCTGACGAAAGTTTTGATAATTCAAATGAATGTGTGATCAAAAAAAAAAAAAAAAGAATAATTTAACATAGTAATAATGCAAGGAGGGAATTATGTTCTGTGTGTTCAGTTTAAGGATTGAACCAATCTGACCCATCACTGTGCTCTGTTTTAGTTTCTATTCCTAAGTTTTATCTATATTTATCTGTATTTTGACCTTTGATTTGTATCCCTTAGGGCTGGATATAGTGTAAGAAGAGGGTTTGTGTTCTTGGCCATCCCTGTAAATGCCAGATAAATAGATAAAAGTGATGAGAAATGGGAAAATTGAGTCCACCCATACACTGGCCAAGAAAGAAGGAATTGTCTGTTGGCAAATACATTGTTCTTCACAAAAGTATTTCAACAGAAACTTAAATTAGCTTTTTTTTATCTTTTATAGGATATCTTCCTGGAAAAAGTAATGCTAAACTTTCACTTAAAGCAAAAGCCAAATTTGATCTTTTTGTACAAGCAATTTGCTTAATTAACTAAAATATCACTCTACTTTTCTGAGGTTATATTATAGTAGAATCATGCAATTAGAAACTCTGTTCATATCTATGCAACTCATTATATAGATGCTAAAAAATCTATTTCCTGAATTTTAATTTCTTTATAGTCCTGTTAGGCATTGAAATAATCTCCATTTAGGAAGAACTGACCAGCGTTTCATTGACTTTGTGTCAAAGATTAGGACAATAAAAGCATCATTTTTAAGAATGCAGAATTGTGAGAGATACTCTAAACCTAAGACTTTATAAACTATAGCAGTTGCTGATATCTTCTGGAATTTAGCTACTTCACACAGCTTCCTATATGGGAGTTCTTTTAATAAATCTGCTTCCTGTTACAGGTACTGAAGACTTTTGAAATTTGATTAATCTGTTTGTAATGTTATGGTAACATGCTGTTATCTGCTAAAGGAAGAACATGTCTTTTTTGGTAAGACTTTTCTTCCAAAGCAGGCATAGTGGTTATAATTAAACCGCTGGTTTTGTACAAATCTCTGTGTATCAGGTATAGTACAATCCTATACAAAAATGGCATTTCTCACATTTGCAAGAGCTAGATAGATTTTGAACTGGTTTCAAAGAGACCACCATGAGGTGATTGTGCTTATTTTAGAAAACTGTGTTGTATGGAATCGGGTTGGAGTTATAGTGGATTTTTATCATCTCTTACTGTACTTCCCTCCAAATACTTATAAGTAGTTTTATTCTGTGCCAGGATTCCTTGAGTTTATTAATATTCCCTACACATTGTGTTTGTTTCTGTTTTTTAAAGTTATTGCCAGATTATAGCCTGTCTGTGCCTGATAGTGGCTGTGTTTGTATATGAGCACAGGGTCATCTGATAACAAATTGTAGCACTGCGCGATAAGCAATGTTTAAAATGGGTACAAGCCAGAAACCTATGGCTCCCAGTATACTTTTAGAAAATCCCATCAACAAAAGAAAGAGTTCAAGGTATTTCGGAAAAGGTCATTGATTACAACCAACTTCATGATCGTTCTGGATGTGTTCCTTCCTGCAGAGACGCAATTACATTTGTTTTACAGTAGAACTTATTTTCAGCTTTAGGCAAGGACAATTGCTTTCAAACATGATTTTGACTCATATATACCAGTTTAAGAAAACTGTTAACTCTGAGTCAGTGGAATAAAAGTAGTGTCCATGAGGTCTCATTCAGGCCTCCCAATTGTAAATTTATAACATCATCTGTGAGTAGCTCAAAAGTGACTGCCGTGCAGAATGCTGACCTTGATTTCTTGTAGAAACTATTAGAATGCCTTCCAACAGGGACTTTTCTCTGTCTTTTAGAAAGAAGTTCACGTATCTGTGCCATTTCCCCACTTTATACTCAGCTAACAACAACACTTTTTGTGAAAATCACTGTAGTTTTAATCTAAGTCAGTCCGTGATCTCTTAGGCTCTCGTGAGAACGGGATGGATATGGAATGGATAGCCTCTTTCCCCTTCCTTCCTCTGAACTATGTTACTGGGATAGAACATATATTTTGAACCTCACAAAGTCATATTACTTCCTAGGTATTACAACTAGGAAGTGTTTTTCTTAAGCATGGCTTTTATCTAAAATGCACAATTATATGTAAGGCTGTGGTCTTAACAGTAGATAATGCTGCCTCAGCGTTGAAATATTTGGGGTTATATTCTTGTTTGTGATTAATATGCTGTTAGCATAGAATCATGACTGTTGTTCCAGATAAGAGCAGAAGTGCCTCCATTGTGAATTGGAGCAAAATAAAGAATATTTCTGATGCTTTCTGAGACTTCATTCTCACCTCAAGCCTCCCTTATGTTCAATAATTCTTCATCTGTTCTTTAACAGTGAATGTGCACAGGCTCTCAGAAGTGATGCAGAGGGGTGGAGAACCAGGTTTTAGTTGAAAAGTAGACTTTTGAGTGCTTCAGAATATAGTTATGTTGACTCAAAGCTTCACCTGTCCAAATTCCTCTTCTTTAACTGAAGACCTTAGGGTTTTTTCTTTTTTTTTTTCGTTTTTTTTATGTTATACATTAAAAGTCAATCTGTTCATCAACTTTAGTATGAGCTATTGGAAAAAGATATTGAGCAATGCTTTTGATACTCTCAGGGGAAATTCTGGTAATGCCATGTAAGGTTCCTCCAGAATATTCAAACAGAAAGTAAATAAGTTATTAGACAGAGTTCTTTGCTTTTCTTTAAAATTCACAAAGTTTCTATTGATAGTTTTTCTCTGCATCTCTCTTTTGGTTTCATTTTGCCATAACTATAGGGAAACAAAAATGGCTCTGATTTTATTGGGTTTCCAAATTCTCTGAAGTATGTATAAAACCTGGGAAGAGGCTTTAATAAGATTCTGCTTACTTAAATAATTCATAGCCATCAGATCTTTTTCAGTCTTAAATATATATATATGTACACACTTTTTTCCAAGACACTGAAATGGCAGTGTTTGTGCTAGCAGATTCTTGTCCAACATCGACCTCTACTTCATGATCCAGAGTTAGACTCTGCCCTGTCCTGAGCACTGTGCAGTGTCAGAATAACCCTTTTGAAGCCCATTTTGTTGCTTCAGCAGAGGTAGTGACCAAAGGACTAAGTCACATCAGGAGAAATGCAGAGAACACAGCTGATATTCTTCCAGTAATATACTATTATTGACACTTGTGCTTTTTGCCTAGCTGTTTTAGTATTAAGTTACTCCATATCAGGACAAGTTGCTACAGTTTCCTTTGCAAACTACCTTTTTTCTTCGTATCTTTCAAAATAACGTGCCATCTTTCCAACATAAACACGAAGGGGAAATAGATGAGGGAGTACGTAATCACAGAACTATCTGAGGCAGCAGACTCCTGAAATGTGTTAAAATACCAATCACAACATGCTTTTGCTTCTGCCAATGTCTGATGAATAGCCTTGTCATTTATGCACTCTTTTGGCCATTTCCCTTGGAATACTTTAAATATAATTAGCTTTTTCAAACATAGTTTCCTACAAAGCAGCTGCAGTCTGTAAGCAATTGTCCAAAAATGAGGTGATACATAACGGATCATACAAAAAAATCCTGCTATATTATGACTTCATAGACTGAGGGTCAAGTGTGAAATAAAATGAGCTTTTTATCCTATGATTGTTTTTGTTACTGTTTTAGGGAAAATCCGTGGAATTTCTACTATGTTTATCCTCCACCAAAGTTCTTTATGCTAAAATAAGCTTGCATTGGGTGACAAATTTTTAAATAAAGATCTTTTTTTCTTTTAGTATAAAATGAAATTAGGAACTTTCTGCAAGATCAATCCATACTCCAGCAGTCAATTTGGAGGAACATATGTGAAATAAGGAGGTCAAATCCCAGATATGAGCGTGAACTTCAGGCACCTTTGGCCCTTCCTATACAACAACATGGCTTAATGGTGCCTCTCATCATCAGGTTCCTCTAACCACTGCCCACAACAGCGTGAGCTAGCAGTGGAAGGCTGCCTTTCTTCATTATTTTGGAGATTTGGGCTCAAGAAGGCTGAGACTGTTGTGAGGCTGAAGCTGGTGGAGACAGTTTGGCTCTGGTTATGGCCAGGAAGGAGTGCAGGAGAGGAGCTGAACACCTGTAGAAAGTTCCAGAAGGAGGTGCCTGTTAAGGGAGCGTCTGGGCCGCTCCTGCCATGCTCCCTGCTTTCCGAGTGGGATTCCACAGGAATAGCATGATTTATTTATTGTCCCATTTGTTGCAGAAGGGAAAGATAAAAATAATAACTTTTTGGACAGAAACAGGCACCTTCTCAAAGGCACCATGGAATTCCCTCAAGAGCAAATCAGACCTTTCCCCCCAGGGCTTCTCAGCTCAAGATCATATTAGGTTGCTTCCATATGTATTTTTAGCACAGTAAAATGTTGTCCGAAAATGTATTTTACAAAGATAATAAAGTATTATTATTACTGTCCTAAAAATATGGATGATAATATTGTATATTATTGCATGTTATTGTGATATTGTATATTATTGATTGTCCTAAGTAATAATTAGCAGTTTACCATAAGCGTTTGGTAGAGAAATTTATTCATGGACATCTTCTGTGAAGAGAAACCCAGTAACCATGTTTCAAATCATGTTGATAGGTTCAAATTAGTGTGGGATTGGTCTCCTTGTGCAGATAGATAAACTCAACAAAGCCCAAATTTTTGGCAACTTCATAAATGTTCCTTCTTCTATCAGGGAGAACCTGAAAAACGGAGTTTTTAACAAAAGGTAGTTCTGAAAGCTAGATTTTCTCATTGATTGTAAAGATCTAAAGTGTGATAATCTTGTTTGACCACCTGTAAAACGCACTTTGCTGATTTTGTTCCTTTTCTAATTACAATGTACTAAGAGAAAAAAATACTCCTGAAAAATTGCAGAGATGATAGTGTGATCATAAATCTGTGTGATTTACCTCTGTGCTCACAGGGTATGAAAAGAAATGAAGAGCATGGCAGAATTGCACAGAAATATTTTAAAAAGGTATAAACTATTCAGGACCAGCTCATATTACATCCAGCATCCTCTGTCAAGTTTTGTTTCCCATTGCAAATTGATTCTTCCTCCATCCCTGGGTGCAACCTCTGCTGATTTTTATGTTGTCTTTGCAGTTGGCTCATAAAAATATTGAGCCAAGAAAGGCCTTGTAATTTGTTTCTTTCAAAAGCAGGAATAGCAAGAGCTAAAGCAGTTAGAGCAGCTAGAGCAGCTTTCGCTTTCTGCAAATAGATATAGATTGCTGTTTAATGCCTGACAAGGTTTCAAATTACCATTTTCCATAGTTTCACAAATGATTTGTGATCCCCACACATCTCTAAATACAAATCAAAGCAAGTACAGTGAGGGGGCATGCTAATTTGTCCCTTGAATTTCTTCTCGGAAAGGCTTTTATCGCTGTCACTTGCAGCACGTACGCTTTGTAAATAAACTGGAGTTTTCACTTCCCTGCTTTGTTATTGCAGGCTATGATTTGGGACTGGAGCCGTTCTGTCCCTCTGTAAAAAGACACTTGTTTATGTGTTGTCTACAGTATTGAGGGTCTGCTTGCCAGAGGATGTGCAGTAGATGTGTCATCTCAGCACAGTGTATTTTGTCTGCTGTGGCACTGTTTTAAACAGTCGGGATGAGATTTGCTTTTTTTCCCACAGAAGATTTATGCTAGCAAAAACCATAACATGACTTCTTATGCTGCTGCTTGGATCCTCTGTTATAAATGCTTTGATTTCAGCTTTGGATTTTCTCCATAAAACTGATAGCATCATTTGGCACTATGTCTTGCAGTCTGAAAATTATTATTCCATTGAAATTTCTGTCTGTAAATTACATTAGATCCAAGTTCTGTAATATATGGCCTACTGAATCTGTATAACAGCTTCGTAGCTACTAGAAGCTAATAGTAATTTGAAAATATTTTATTTTGCCAAGCATATAAGTAAGTTGCTTATAAGGTGACTTACAGAAAGATGGAATTTAGTTCTGCAGGAATGTGATCCCTATCTCATTCTCCTTCTTGAGGCTGTTTATGAATTGGAGTGTATTAATGAAGTGTCATGATAACACAGCCCTTCTTTTATCTCAAAAACTGTATTCCTAAACGAGCAAAATAAGCAAGAGACAGCAATTTGTTATGTTGTGAATTGTGTTTAACTTGCCACCTTGCCTAGGCCTGGTATTCATCTCTGAAGAGGGTGAAAATGAAGTTTAGGAATCATCCTCCTCTCAGCTCAGGCCTCAGCCTCAAGGTAGGCCCAGACTGAGTTTTCCAAGACTTCTGTTCATTCCTCAGCAGCCCAGTACATAAGTCATTTTAAAAAGGCTCTTTGAAAATGGCATGCTACCAGCACTGTGATTATATGTGCCAGTTTTTTATGAGATTCATGTTGTTAGTATTAACTGCAATAAGAATCTGAATTTCAGAAATTACTGCTTTTTTTCTTTTTTTTTTGGTTTTATATATATATATATATATATATATACACATTATATAAAGGGGTTCAAAGTTAGTAGGTCTTCTTCGAATATATTTCATGGACCACAACTATTTTTCAGTAGTGTTTGCAGGACATCTCGAGAGCTTTATTTTGCATTGCAGTTTAAGATGCTTCTGAATCTTCATTTCTATAGAAATAATGAGCAAACCTGCTTGTGTGAACCCAATAGTCCGAGGTGGGAAAACAGGTTAATAGAAGAAATCTCCTATTATTGTCTGATGATGAGCTCTTTGGAATACATACTGTTTTGTATTTGTATTGGTTCTCTTACTTGACCTCTCACCAGGCCTTCTACATTCTGCTGCTTCATGACTAAAGATAACTGTTTCAATAAAATCCCCATATAATTCCTAGGGTGGAATATAATTCCTATAGTGGAGGGATTGTTTCAGCCTAAGGAATGGTGATTTTCATATTGGGGTGTATATTTTTTCCTCAGCAGGAGGAAATGAACAAAGGCTACAGGAGTTCTCTTTTCCTCTTCAAAATATATACACAAATCAATTTTATTGTAGAGTAAAAATAACTAAAAGCACTATGACTAAAAGCACTGAGGTTCAGTTGACCTATCATTTAAAAACACTGATTTCATTTTGCCATAATTTTAAAGATGAGTTTTGCTCCACGAATCAGCATTAAAACAGTATTTTTTTTACAATGGCAGGTATGATTTCCATGCACAATCTCATTGCTCTAAATTAAATAATTATCTGAGGACATAACGTTACCTGTAATGGATAACCTCTCCCAAACTATAATTAAGTGAGAATTAAGTGTTGTCCCTATTGTCTGATAGTCCTTTAAGTATCTTCTCACAAATATGTCATCACTTTAAACATGTGCAGCTTGTTCCACTTCACTACTAAGAGGGATGTTAGCCATCTCAAACCTCCCCAACATCTCTGTGAACTTAATAGGCCCCTGCTTTTTCTCCTTTACTACCTGAATGTTTATTGTATTTTTAACTGATCTGAAAAGTGGCCTAGGTACTTCAGTCTTGCTGAGAGAGGAGAGACTTGTTTTCAAATCTTAAAGATGTCTCTCCAGAAAAAGAAAGGGCCATCCATAGCTAAATGACGTGCTCAGCAGCAAGTAGATTAAATTATTTTTTTCTTTTTTTTTCTTTTATCAAATAAGAGACCTTCCACAGGTCTTGTAGAATTAAATGTACAACTGTGGAAATAATCTTTTAACAGAGGAGTTGAACAATAAGAAATTAACTTGAGCAGTAATTGACTCTGAGATGTTTATTTGGAGATGAGTTTGGAAATAAGGCAAGAAACTCAGGCTCATGTCAAATACCATCCCATTTACCTCTATCATTATATCTGCATAAGTGATTCTGTTACTGGTTCATCGTGAAATGAATCAGGCAACTTTTTATTTTTTCTTCCTGTAACATAGGAGGATAAAGCACAGTTGTGTTGCTTTGTTTTTTCAATGTGTGTTGCTCTTGCTTTTGTTAGTAGCGTGGAGAGCTCTGCATGACTCTAGGTTAATTATAGAAAAGAAAATGTTGCATCACAAATGGAAAGAATGCAGCATTCTTATTGTTTTCTAGCAGAAAGGAAACTGTGGTATGGACTTTTTCATGCATGCTGCTCCGAAGTGAAAAATTTAAAAGCTGTCTTTAAAAAGGGTTGTGGTTAAGATGCTTTTCTAAATTGTCAGTTTCTGAAAACTTGCTTGAGTTTGTTTTGTAAGTTATAATTCTCTTTGCAACTGGCTCAGGACAGAAGACTTTCTAAGTCTCTAGAGCTTCTTTTAGAAAGTCCTACTTAATTTGAGAAGTTTTTTCTTGATCAAGCAAGCAGAATCAATATATGAGATATTTCTAAGATCCTGGAATGTAACTTTAAGAAATCACAACCGTTACAAATCATGAGCCAAATCCCTGCCTTACACAAAGTGTACCAATGATAAATGAAGGTCTTACTGACCTAATAAAATGCTACAGATTGATACTCCTTTTGTTGAGCAGCCTGTAATTTCATTAATTTTATTGACAGTAATTATAACAAGTTGAATTTATGGTAGCCATAAAGAAAAGTTAGTCAAGCACGTGAAAATGTCAGCATGCTCACTTTGGTATGGGCAGCCTCAAGGTTTTGGGGTGGCTGCTGCCCTGTTGACTTCTCCTCACAGCTGAGTGCAATGGTAGTTTTGAAAGTCTAGGAAAGTTACTTTCAGTTTTCCCATCACAATTTTCCATGTCAAATTGAAAGTGGATTCATGTAGCCTGACAATTTGAAGTCTCTGTTCCCATTTTTCTCTTGAAATAGTTTAAAAGAGTTAAAAACTAACAGAACTGTGTGAAGCAGCAAGTCCCTCCAGCTGGTTGAGGAAGCTAAGAACTAAACTTCGAGTGAGGATTTTTGGTTCTCCTTTCTGTGGATATTACAACATAAAATTAATTAAACTATAATCTCTATTAACATGACAAATGCCTGATTCACTGAGTTGCCAGTGCTAGAAACACAAGGTGCAGCAAACCACACTTTCTGGTGCTAACCATGTGTCTAAATTATGTTTATAACATTGCATATATGTGTGTGAAAATTAGGACCCAAAAGGCTGTCTCTGGCTTTTGCACAACTGTCGTGTGAGAGACCTGACTATCAGATCAACCACTCTTGCCTTCTTATCTGTACAAGAACTTTCTCCTAACAATGGTATTGCTTAATGAAAATAAAAAGCTTGCAGAAAAGGTAGAAGAAAGATCACTGCTTGACTGAAAAAAAATGATTTTGACTAATCATTAATAAAAGCACCACAAATAATAGAGCTGTTTTGTGCTATAATGTCTACAACCAAAATAGCAATGTACAGAAGCAAAGAAATTCATGCAGATGGCAATTACAAAAATTTTAAATAATACAAAATTTTTAAAGTATTCCAATAGAAATACTGCCTTTATGCAACAGCTACTATTTAGTAGTAAAATATTTTCAAATTTTACCGGATTTCAGAGAAAAGAACTCTGAAATCTGGTGAAATGTCCCGAAAAAACAGTAGACAGATACAAGTTTGAAATAAAACGCTGGTGAATTTAAAAAGTCACTAAAACATTTTTATGTAAAGAATTTTTTCATTTGGTTAAGAAAATACTTTAAGAGTAAAACATTTATCCAAGAGTATCTCAAAGAGAAAAAAAGAATAAGGATAATAAAGATTATTAGCACATTATAACTGTGCTATGGAGCTTGTTGTGCTTAGTTACATGATCATAGAATATGAAAGCATAAACATAATCCCAAATTTGTAGAAATGGAAAAAAAGAATAGGAAAAAAAAAAAGAAAAAATAACCTCAAATCCAAAGAGGAACCTCCCAGAGCACCCTTAGAGTGACAAAAGTTGTTACAGACCCGAGAGCTTGAGGCTCTGGGCTGCTGCAGATTCTGGAGGCTCAGATGAAATTGCCTGATCCTCTATTAATTTCTGGATGGAAACTTCCTATAGCTCCCTGCGAAGCAGCGCAGAAGAATCAAATGTGTTTTTACCCTCTGAACCGATGACAAACTGAGCCGAGCAGTGGTTCATCCTGCTTTCACTCTGCCCCGTACTCTTAAAGACAAGGACTATAGGAGAGCCGTGGCAAAACTCAATAAGTGGCTTTTTTTTAAAATGAAAATGTTTTTAAGATTATTCTCAGTAGATGAGTACGAAAAAAATGGCTTTAATGGCAAATCTTAGCAGCTCTTCTGCCACTTTTCCAGCTTCACCTTTGCAGGTGTTAATGGCTGTATTAGTGGTTTGGTATTGCACATTCCTTCATACAACAGGGAAGTGGAATAGCAAAGTGCCAATATGGTACCTATTGCTTTCTAAGCTCGGCATTGTCAAATTGTAACAGGACTTTTCTAAGCAGGCTTTTACTGGCACCCTGTATTCACTGCCTCTGCAGTTTAGGAAAAATAAATGAGCTAAATTAACTCATTAAGGAGCAGCATGCACACTCGTGTGATTTAGGGCATTTGGCACCTATAGAGACATGAACAGGAGAAAAAAATAGCGTTATATCTGCATTTTAACCTTTCTGTGCGTCCTGAGATGGCTTTATCTCTGTGGCCCTATTTATTCAAATATACCACAGTTAACTTCTAATCCAAAATTTATTAGCTGTATCACATGTATTTACCTCATGGGTTGATGAGCCAATAAGGTTCACTCTACGCAAGTCTGTCCTTTGACCTGAAAATAATGTGAAAACTACTTGCTCTATCTTGTTTCATAAAACAGATACCCAAAACATTACCTGTAGTGTTCATGGTATCCATGCACCTTTTGTATCCGAAAATGGCTTTCTAGACATGAACTGCAGTAAGCTGTGGACTCTTAGCAAACTCTGTGTGGTAAGTTTTAATTTACATACATCTACAATCTATTATTTTTGTTGCCCAGTAAGTTCTTCCTAGCACAACTAAGAATCAGTTTAAAGAAGGATACACAGTTTGTACCTGCTAAATTAGCTGATACATGTAATTCTACATGTAATTCTAAATATGAGTGCTGGGAGAAGAGTAACAGTCACCTCTGGAATCTCGTTCATTTAGCCTGAAGAGTAATTCACCATGAATGCATTTTAGAGCATTTTAGGTGCTTTTTGAGTAATAGAAACCCTGGAGTAGTGCAGACCTCACTTATCCTGCATTACTTTATTTCCTTATATTGTGCTGCAATGTCTATCAGCAAGTATGTGAGTCACTCGCCCTCTCTCTGATTTCCCTGCACAGATAAGGTTTATGAAACCTGGTTACTACACGGAAGAGAGCAAGAGAATGTAGTGTGGCTTCTATATCTGGATGTACAAAAAATGCAAAAATGTGTGGGGTGCATCATCTGCTGCAAAATTCTTGCAGTTCAGTTTAGTTGAAGCACAGATGTGTGAGGTTTCCCTTGAAGAGTGTTGAAAAGCAGAAAATACACATCCTCACCTGAATATTTGGACTGGCATTTTTTTTTTACTGTTCTGCATCATTTAAGTGAAGCAAAGGAAATGAACTTTCTTTTTATCTCCAGTTACGCTGGAGATCTAGTTTATGCTATAGTATTTATGCTATAATATTTACTTTTATTATATAATTTTCTACTGACTTTGCAATATAACTCCTTCCCAAATATCGTAACAGTGAACCCCCTTTAACATATCCTTTTTACTGAGTTTATCGTTGTGCTTTGGATTTCTTTTGTACTGTGGGTTTCTTTTTTCAAGTAAAGGCTTCCTAGGAAATTCAGTCACCGCAGAAGAGTCCCCTTCTGCTCTCTGCTATGTGGCGGTGCTGGAGGAGCAGCATCTCCTCTGAGCCTGCACAGTCCTGGACACCGCTGATAAGGACCAAAGATCACAAAGCACCCTGTAGAACCATGTTTTCCCCTTTCTGCTATTTTCTACTCCCTCTTCTTCCCTTAGGTCAGAGGAAGGGGCCTGGGACCCCAGGATGGCTTCTGCCTGTGTTCAGTCACCTCAGGACCAGGCCTCTTCTTACATTTGGTCTTGGGCCGCAATAAGTTTACCAATACTGCATTCTTATTTCTGAGGATGAGTGGCTGATTTTAGAAGAGCATTTTCAAAGATAACTGTATTTTTTAATAGGCATTTTTAATAGGCACAATATTAACCGCAAAAAAACATGCCCTACAAGCCACATGGGCAGAGACCTTGAATTTGATTTTCCTTCTGTAGCTGGTCACGCTATAAGAGAGGTAAGACTTCCTGCTTAGCACTTTTTCCAACCCAGGTGCTCATGCCTCTCATCTTAAGATCCTCTTAATAATGTCAGAATGAAATAGTTTGAACTGGAGTTTTCCTCTATGCATCCCTGCCAAAATTGTTTGGTTGGATTTGTTTTGCTTTTTAAAATTTACCCAGAAATGAATGAATTTTCTAGAGAAGAGATAAGGAAGACTCCATTCTTTTACTCATATCTTAGTGTTTGGGTTTCTTTTAATGTAAAATGAGATGATCTAGCAGCTGTTTAGTTCAAGGACTTGACATATCAATTGCATAGAGGAAATTAGAGAATTACTGTGTCTCTAGAGCTGGTCATCTAATGCACTTCATGTGACAGAAAATCAGGGAGACAGGGAGGTGAAAGACAGGGACAGGGAGGTGAAGGGAGCCTTATCTGGACCTGCGCAGGGGCTACATAAGGTGAACAGAGTAAAGTCCTCATGTTTTCCCATCCCCTTCTGGTACCCTGGAAGGCTAAATATGCAATGAGAGATGGAAAAATCTGATACAGGCTAAGGAACCATAATGTGAGGAGAGGAATCCAGGAGAATAGGTAGGTGTGAGAATAGCGTGACGATAAGAAACTTTAGAAATAAATGAGGAGCAGAAAGGGAGCAGGGTGGGAATTGTATACTGCATAGGTGGAAAGGAGCAAAAAAAAGTCTGCAACTGCTTTAGTGTACCCATTTACACAGCCTGAAAATAGGTGCAGTTGTGTTATGGTTTTGCACTCTGTTCACATACAGAAGATGATTTTTTTCCCCCTTCAACCTACTCTTCTTGCTCCAGTCACAGCAGTCCACAAGAGGGCTTAGTAGTTCCCCTGGTGTTACTGAGCCATTAGCGGGCAGGTGTGCAAAAGGCAGCAGTGTTTAGGAAAATGACCACTGCAGAGATCATGTAGAGTTGGGATCACTGCAGAAGCTTGTGGAGCCATGGGAAGGGGTAGCAGAGAGGCTGTGGGGATGGAGGGACAGAGAGGAGCGCTGACAAGAGCAGGCAGATGAGGACAGGGAAGGCAGAGAAGTTATTGTGGTGCCAACGTCCAGCCACAAACAGTTTGAGAAATACCCAAAAAAGTTAATTTGATAAGCTGATGTTTGCTTGTAACCATAAAACATTTTGAAATTTTGTTGTGCCTCCTGGCATGTGCTTTGTGGGCTGTTTTTCTGTGCCTGGGGCAGTGCCATGTGATCTTTGCTACTTGCAGGTCTGAGTATTGATTTCTGCTCTGTAGCGTGTTACTTCCTGACAGTCTTGAAGCCACCAACCAGTACAAGACATTGATCAAAAAATTCCTTGTCACCACTTTGGTCTAAAATTATCACTGCAGCTGTCACACCTTAACCCTGCAGTGCTCCCACGGAGGCTGGTCTGGGTGAAAGGGCAGAGATGAAAGAACCACAGCTCCTTATTGTTCTCATCCTCTTGAACTGATTATAAACATTTATTTAGATACTTGTTCTCATGCTTGACTATGATGCCTTTTGCTTGAAGAACCTTTCTTCTTTCATCATTCAAAGACTTATGTGATGAAAAGCTAGCTATCTTGCAATTTTTTTGTATTCTTCATGTTTTATCAAGCTGCTCTTCTGTATAGAATTGTAGAACAGACTGAGGCTGCACATTCATTTAAAATCTCTACAATTATTGCCTGTGTCATCATCAATTTTGTGCAATACATTGTTTAAAATGAGTTTTCAAATTTTCAAAATCTGTCATAAACTACAAGGTTTTCACCCAAGTTTCACAGACGTCTACTTAGCATAGACTAAGTTGCTTATTTTTATATTAAACTATGAAAATCTTGATTTTGCACACCAGAAGAGCAGGCATGGAGGAATATATATTTTTAGAGCTCCCTCTGATTTTTCAGTTTCTTTTAACTTTTATTCCATATCAAGACTACTAGTAGATCAAAATAAAACTCCTTCTTTTATCCTTCAACCCTGCTTCAACGCTGCAGGGTGCTGAAAAAGGGCTATTAGTGAGAGTTAGGCAGTAAGTGTTGATTAGTGAATTTGGAAGACCTGGGTTCAATTCTGTGATCTCAGATTAGTTAGATACACTACTGACTCTACAAAGCCCATATTTTACTGTAAGATTGTGTTAAAAAAAAGGCCTGGCTTAGTGAAGTATGCTGTAGTGTTTTGACTCTCATATAAGTTCTTATAATGAAACATTAGATGTGCTGCATCTTTTGCTCATTATTTACTCAGTTGGAAAGGATGGTAGGTAGGGATGGTAGAAAGGATGGTAAGTCAGACGAGGTGCCTGAGCTCATTTACAAAAGAGCATTGCCATTATTTTCTAAATAGGATTCTTTTGAACAGAAAAATAGATGCACATGGTAAAATGCTGTATTCAGGCCCTTCATTGCATTCAGACCCTTTGATTGCATCTTAACCTGCTCAGTGCTGAGACTTAAAGATCCCCTAGCTGCTATGCATGCAGCCTCACTTATCTGTTTCTGGACATGATCTTGCTTTTCTTTTACTCTCCTTGCCCAGGGATTTCAGGTTGAGCTTCAGTGATGGTCCATGTGTTTAAGGTTGATCTTCCTCTCCAGAATAACTACCAGTAAGACAAGAGGAAAACGCCTCAAGTTGCAGCAGGGAGGTTCAGATTGGATATTAGGAAGAATTTCTACACGGAAGGAGTGGTGAAACATCAGAATGGCTGCCCAGGGAAGTGGTGGAGTCACCACCCCTGGCAGTGTTCAAGAAATGTGTAGATGAGGCTCTTAGGGACATGGTTTAACAGGCATGGTGGTAAAGGGTTTATGTTGGACTCAATGATCTGACCATAATGATTCCATGATAGCTGCATAGATTCCTTGTTCCATTGTGCAGTGTATGTTGTGCCTGCATAAAGGTATGGAATTGATGGGGTCAAAACCTAGAGAGGAGAACTAGTGAGGCTGTTTTCAGCAGCACAGTAGTGCACTAGTGTAGCCTCTCCCTTTACAATGCAGATCGAAGTGCGATAAAGTGTGTAGGTCACGGTCACGAGCAGCAGAGTGCTGGCTGTTACATGAAAGTTGATGTTCTCCACTAGCAGCCACTGTTTGTTTTTCGCTGTTGACACAGAGTCAAGATGTTGTGTCTTGTTACCGGCTCTACACAGCAAGTCCCATTTCCTTACTCTGTGCTTGCAAATATTTGCTGGATCTTTGGAGAACCAGGTGGATCGGCCCAGAAGAGACACTCAGAGAAGTACCTACAGCAGGGTGACTGCAGGGGCAGGGCTTCGCTGCTGCCAGGTTTTCGGGGTTGCACTGCATAGAAACCAGAGGTGGGATAAGGAAGAGTTTAAGCCCTTGGGACTTCACCTTTACTATAACTTAGTACTAAAAAGAAGCGGCATATTAATTTCTTTGCTTAAATTGCTCAACAAATAAGCAATTGCTTTTTTACTGAAGTCTTTTAAGATGTATCAAGTCTGACACAGAGAATAAGGCATCACTCAATAATTTGTTAATGCTGATGCACACCGTGTTAACAGATTGTATTTTAAATTTTAACTATTTTGTAATGAGTCACATTCTGATACTTATCTTGGTTTGGTTGAGAAATGTGAAATAGTTTCTTTGCAATTATATTCTAGAATATATCTAGACTGTTTCTTTTGTTTCATTCCTGAATATAATGTGACTAAAAATATGAATGTTTGAATATGAAAGAAATATGAATGCTAAAACATTCTTCTGATTTTCTTGATTAGAAAAAACTTGAAAGTATAATCCTAGAGGCACATGCTTTAAAAGAAACATATTTTAAAAAGCTCTTTTTAAAAATTCTTTAAGTTAACTTCTTCTTTAATTTAAATATAAGAGCACCTCTCTGCTGTTTAGAAAATGAAGGCTTGCTGCTATGGTGATTTTACTTCCTAACTATATAAAAATAATACTGCAAAAATGAAGTGAGCTCCATTTATGCTCTTAGCCAAAATTATTGCTGTACCAAGACCTGATTGCTAAACGAATAAGTCTACCAATAAACTTCTGTAAAATAGTTTTATAAAATAAATATGAGAAGGTAATTCACCTGTTGAAACACTTGTTATTTTATGATTAAAATTAAGTCATGAAGCACTGAATACTCTTTTAGAGCTTATTTAATGCTAATGTAAATACTGGGTTAGATATATTTAATACTGATATAAATATCTGTTCCTAGCCTTATATTGATTTTCTTATATTTTAATAAATATCTGATATTTTCAAAAGGAAGATATTGGGAAGCCCACTCATCAATTGTAATTAGTGTTATTCCAGTTGTAGCCTTTTCAACCCAGCACTTAGGAAATCCTTAAATCAATCACAATGAGAGATTATGCAAATATATAAAAGTATGCTGGAAAGTCATACAAGGGTTGCTCATGGGGAAAATACCTGGACTATAAAATGTTGTTTCTTTGGAATATGAGTAATAGATGCTGTGTGCCCTATATTTTACTTTTTTTTTCCCCACATGGATAACTACAAAGGAAAAACACTGAATACCTTCAATTATTACTGAAATATATAATTTAATAATATATATTCAGGACTATATTGCCATGGGACTAAAATATTTTTTTCAGAGAATCTAACACCATCAGAGCAAATGGTGGGTGGGAACGGACTGGTGCCACATCCTTGAACTCCTTTGTGTGTTAAGAACAATGTCTCTTTTAAACAGAACATATATCTTAAATAAACCGCGTTGAGTACAAGGGAATAGAAAATAAAAAGATTTGAAGAACTTGCCTATTGAAAAGAATCTCTGATTCTTTGCAGTGGCTAGTAGTGATAGTAGTTTGTGACTTCTTAAAAAGTGAGAGGAATGCAACGCACATTTTAGGGCGCCAAAGTATGACTTTTTCTAATAATCCTGTCATCGGCTCATTTATTTTTTGTGACTTTAAATAGTTCCCTGAGAGCCCAGCGTGAATACCGCTACCAGAGTGAAGTGGGAAAAAGGAAAAAAAAAGAATAAAAAAAGAGGGGGGACTCATAAAGCAGAAGTCATGAAGTCTGGCGCTGCCGCCACGTTTCCTCTGCAAGGTGAGGTGTGTCCGGGCTGCGCGCGGAGCTGCCGCCCGCCCAGCCCGGCCGCCCTCGCTGCAGGCCCGGCCGGCCTGGCTGCGGGCCAGGCCGCCAGACGCCAGGCCCGGGGCTCCCAGCGCTGGGAGAGGCCGCTCGCCCGCGCACACAATGGTGTTATCTGGGGCCAAGCGCCGCCGCAGAAACTCTCGATGCTTCCTGTGCTCCTGGTAGCGGTGCAGGCTGTCCGCTTGCCAGCCGCCGGCTGACACACTCGGCAGCGCTGGGTCGCCGGGAGAGCTCTAGAAGTGTCTGAAGCAGTTTCTTTCCTGGGGCTTACAGACGTGGCGTGCAGTAATGGGGGGTATTTTTAGTCGCTTCTGTCATGATCGGCAGGATTGTGAGTCACAGAGGAAAAGGGGGACATGATTCTGTTTCAGGTTCTGTAGCGCCAGCAGGGTCTGACGCTAAAAAATAAGTATCTTCTTTAATGATCGAGCACTATCTGTCACTAAATACCAATTTTATTTAGTTATAAAGGCTTTGCTGTGCTTATAATAAGAATTTGAGAAGTTACGTAGTCTCCTACTGAATTAAACTATTGGATTAAACTATCTAACAGATAGAAAGGATGAGAAAACTGCTAAAAAAAAACCCTTTCTAGTTGTAAAGTAAAAGAAATCAGTGTCTATAAAAAAATCAACAAATCAACAATCAACAAAAAACAAAAAAAAAAAACAAAAAAAGAGAAAGTGGAGCCTGGTACTGTTTGCCTTGCACATATCTTATTTCTTTTATGTCTTGCTCTTGAAGTATGTTATGTATCCTTTTGTGGTTAGGAATAGTACAACCTCAACCTCTGTATGAAGTTGATAGGCTATTAACAAGTTCATATTAGGAATATTAAATAAGATTTCCAAAATATGAGGGAAAATATAATATTTTGAAGGTACAAATTGTTTAGAAGGTCTGATTTGCAATATAGATATGTGCACTGTGGTGTGATTGCGCTTCATTTCACTAGCGATTTATCTGACAGAGTCTGTTGCTTGTGGAGTGGAGGAATAGGCTGTATCAATAGTAGTTATGGGCTCCACTAAGATTTTACTTTGACTTCTATGCAGTTAACCAAATCTCATTGTGGGATGAAGGAAACATTTTTTCGGTATTACTAGTACAAAATTTTAAAAGTTCGTTTGTTAAGAATTTATGATTATATTTAGAAAGATGTAGGGAGAGAGGGAAAAGTTCAAGTCTTAATAAATGAAAAATTTTATCAAGATTGTCATTGCAGTTCTGAAGGGCTGATTATGCCAATACCAGTTTTTTTGAAACAACGACATGTTAAAAAGATGGAGGCTCTAAGCTTAAAAATCTTCTTTGTTCAAGAAAGAAGCCCGTTCTAATCATCATTGCAATGTTTGAGCCAGTTTTATCATTGTAACATGACTGGGTCTTGTCTTTGTAATGTGAATCAAATGACATTATTTCGCTCCTCTGTATTAAAAAAATATTTACCAAATGATATCAAGTATCTGAACTGATGTAGCAGAGAACTGGAAATATTTTTTGTGCAGGCATTTCTCTACGCATCGTTAATTAGATTTTTTTTATTTCTTCTGTACTATTCTTTGTAGTCTTTATTTTTCAGATGAATAAATGACTGACTCATTTCTGTTCTAGGGAAGTTTTTATAAAAACTCAGATGTAGAAGGTTTCCTGATATTCAGGGAAACACTGAGATTTTGCCGTGTACTCATCATTCCATCACTGACTAAATCCATGCCTTTCCTCACAGAAAGGAAATATTCAGTGTTTGTTGAGTTTAACTGCAAC
>JAUBOD010000825.1:1192649-1209186 GCA_032353885.1 Nothura maculosa | reverse complement strand
GGAAAGGACATGGTGCAGGAAGGCATCAGCTAACAGATGCTGGAACATTGCCCCTTTCATCTAGGGAAAACCTGCCTATTACCTGGAAAGAAGATGCCTGTTCTCATTTTGGAGTTCAACTTTCCCCTCTGCTCTGTGGTGCATGGTGCTCTGAGCAGCCTGTGCCAGGGAAGGCCATCAGCTCTCTGCCCACTGTGTAACTCTCAGCCAAACAGATTTTAAAATATCATCTTTTTGCTGCTTAGTAGATGTGGTGTCATCTTAAAACGCAACTAACTTTAAAGTGATGTTAATCCTTTGTGAACTAAATAAAGTCACACTGACAAGCTGAAATGCTAGAGTTAGAACACAGGAGGAATGGAAAGGCACTGTGTGAATTTTTCTATCATCGGTGCAGAGATGGTTTAATTACTTGGACGTGAAAAAGTAGAGCATTCAGAACAACATCCTACAATTGTGGTGATCAGATTTACGGCTCTGTAAATTGGTTATTGAGTTAGATTCTTTTTGTTCACTTATCATGTGAATCTACATATGACAGTTCATTTTCATTTCCTTTTATTTTATTCCTTCTCTGTGTTAAACGCAAAACATTCTTTTATAATTTTGGAAGGCAGATGAACCATTTTTACCACTGCAGTGTGATTTGCTGCTATTGATATATATGCTCCAAAATAAACAGCTAAATTCAGAAGTTGGAAGCCTTTCAGGATTCTTTTTCTGCATTGCAATCCTCGATAAAGGCATGTTTGGCTAAATCTGCTCATCATTTACGCAGCCGGTCTAGTTGGAATTGCTTTACTGAATTGTTGCTGAGTCTTTTACAAACAAGAATGTGCATACATTGTTCATAAACTCTTTGGATTAAAAATCAGCAATCTCTTTCTGAAACAACCTTGGAGCAAAAGGCTTTTTAGCAGAAAATCCTACAAGACAGTAAAGCATATCTCTGTTCAGGAAAGCAGCATTTGAATATAGGAATCTGGTTTAAAGGCTGCTTTTCCTAACAGTGTGTGCATTAGAATATAGTGTTTATTGAAACTAGGCAGAAAGGTTGTTGTGAATTTAAGCCTTGAATTTAAGTTATTAAGTTACATGATATATGGCCAAAATGTATACCTGTTTGTATGCGTATGCAATTTCTAAGAAACTTTAAGAAAGCTTTTCTGTTATTAATACCCATGGGAAAATAAATCCTTGGACTTGTGGTGTTTCATCTTCACAAGCTTTTTTTCCCCTTTTTTTTTCCCAAGTCCATTACCAAATGTTTTACATTGCCTTGATACAGATACGGATACACAGGTACAGATACAGCTCCTCTAGGGAAAGGGCATTTGAGCCTGACAGACTAAGAATAAACCTCTCCATCTCTGCCCTGTTGCAGGTCTCCGTGGCACCCCACATCCTGAAGTTTGAGAAACAACTATTCTCTTTAAAACCTATTATTTCTTTTAATCTTTTGTATCTCATCATCTGGGGTGCTGAATTTCCCTGATTGCTTCAAAGAGGCAGAATGTGTCTCTGCACTCTTATAAAATAAATGAAATCCCAGAGCTGTGCTTGTCCATTTGCATATATGTTAGGCATAAATAGGTATAGTTCACATGTATACCTACTTCAGTATTAACTGCTGTGCATTTTATGTGATTTTAATTTCCCAGATGAACTCATAACTAACAATGTCAAACACATAAGAGTAGGGGACTGGAACAGAAGTAGAGATGTAAAAGTTGTGTGTTACTGGGTATCCTACAAATAAAGCTGCATCCTATTAAAGCCATGTTTTTATGTGACAATTGGTATTAATCTCTTAAACAAGTGGAAAAATCAGCAGTTGATGCTGATGATCTAATGTGTAACTGTAGCAGTGAGTTACTAAAATTGAGAGTATCACCATGATTTTTTTTTGTAATTAAATATACTAGTTCTTTTCCCTACAACATATGGATCACTAGTATGTTCTTCTATGGCATTTATTCCTATGCACTCAGTTTTTGAAAAATATATAGCTTTGGATAATGTACAATTGTATGCCCCCAGGACATATTATTTCCCCCGCTTTTGGCTATTCTAATTATGGGAAGCATGAACAAGCTGGCCTTCCCTTTCCTCACCTTCTTCATTGTACGTTAGCAGCCTGGGTCCTTATCTGCTGGAGTTCAGACAATGTCAAGCAAAGTGGGAAAAAAAAACCCACACAATAACTGGGCCTGTCTGCCCATCCTTCCACTGTTCAAAGGGGGAGCTTTTGAGACAGCATTTTGCATGAAAGAGAATCATATCAAGACTTTACAAATTGAAAAATAATATTTAGAGGCCCTAGTAAGTGAAATTATTGCTGCAGGGGATACTTTTAGAAACATCACTTCGGGCTTGCTTTGAACAGAAATGGTAGCAAATAAGACTTTTTATTTAAAGAAGTCTACATTTGAGGCCCAATTTTAGGTTCCTGCTTTAAAAAGTTAGCTTATAAATCTAGGCATAGCCTTCAGTAGATGAATTTGTCATTAATTGAGTTTTAGTAAAATATTTTACTTTGTTAAAGGAGAATGTCTTTACGTTGAAAATCGATTGCTGTTCGTCTTGGTGATGGGAATTGTGTAAGTTGAAAACATGTATTTACTTCCTAGTAATTGGCAAGAGTCTATAACATTTTTATTGCCGTTCTGTCCTTCCATGAAAACTGATTTTTATTTTTGTATTGTAGTGTGATCACATCTTTTCAGTTCCTTGCTGTGCAATTTAAATGTTTTTAAATATATGTTTTAAATGGTAGTATACATTAGTAGAGGTAACTTCAAATATATTTTTAAGAAATAAATACAGTTTGAAATGTCTTTGTCACAGAGCTTTTTTGTTAATTCTGAAGGAATTAAATTGATAAATGCTCAGGTAGCACCCTGTGATATTTTAACCTGGGTTCAAAGCTTCTCCCGTTTCTCAGCTCCCTCGGGGAACTTTTGATGTTCTCACACTCCTTCATCCCCCATTTGCCATTGTCCAAAGTATTTACTTTCTGGAGTTTATTTAGGAAAGGTATTCTAGGATGTAGCAGAATATCTTAAAACAGAACCACGATAGAGATGTTATACAGATGCTTACAGAGATGTTAATCACCCATGATCTGTCATGTACTTAGACATAAATTGCAAAGTCAATATTAAACCCATATGATACTCAATTTTTTTCCTTCTCTTTTCCAGATTTCAGATATTTTCTTTTTCAGATATTCTCTTCAGACTGCAATTTTCAATAGCTGAAAAAGTATTTGGCTAGATCCCTGTAGCCAATCATCCGACTGTATTCTGCAGATTGATAATGGGAATTAAAATGAAAACACAGAATTTCTTTTACTAATGATTGTTGGGGAGAATAGGAGTGTGTCCACGTGTGCTAAAGTTAGCACTTTTTAAGGTGAAAATAGAGTTAATGAGTAAAAGCGCACTAATTTAAAAAAAAAGTAGCTATGTAAACAAGAAGAGTCAATGTACACCATTTAAAACCTTTAAAGAAAACTTAGCTCTTGAAAGACTTATTTTTAATTTACAAGAAAAAAAATAACTCTGGAAATAGCTATAGTGCAGTTCAATTCCTGTGAAACTCTGTCATCAATTCAATGTTGTGAATTACTGTTAAATATAATGATATGTATAATATAATAGTTTTTACAATCACTTTGGGTTCCAGACTTTTTATTCAATGCCATGAAGCCCTTCCTGACTTACTGTAAGTTTTAGAACCTAATAAATATATTCCCTCTTTTATCAACCAGCTTGGTAAAAAGCTTATTTTTAGTCATGATCTCAAAATCCATACAGAACTCTGATCTGCTTTTCCTTCCATTTTAGTACTGAATCATTGATAATCAATCTTTGATTGTCATCATACAAGGGAAATATTTATGAAGATATTATTACACAAATTCTTCTTCGTGTAAATTTAATATAAGAAAAAGCATGATCTTTGAAACGTATTGCAATCAGCATGTATATTTCTACTCATATCCATAGATTTAATCCTGAAGAATCCCAGCCTTCTGTGCAAATTAGATGTAAGTGAATACTTATCACAAAAACTGAGTTGTTACTTGGATGGAGTACAGTTATAGTTTAATAACAGACAAAAAAACACTACTCAGCATTTAAAAATGCAAAGTGAAGCATACACTAGGAGCCTAAAATTAGGCAAGTATGAAATTATTGTGTAAAATGAAATTATTGTGTAAACAAAACTGTTACAAGTCAAAAGCAATTATTAGCAGTTGACCCAGAGAAAGTAAACAGTTCCAGGACTCTTACTTTTACATAAAAAGTCAAAATGTTTCCAAATTAAATAGGCAAGATCTTTATTATTATCCAAACTTAAGTACTTAAATATATAAAGGCATGTTTCAATATTTCTTAATTTATTTTTCATAATAGTTTTACATCTTTTATAGCTTGGCAGTAAACAATTTAAAGGAATTTAAAGGGAAAAGGGAAGAATTTTATCTGATCCATTCAGTCATTTATTATCTTGGAAAAGTCACAGCTGAATAAAGCACTATCTGATAATTTGCCTTTCTTATGGTCAGAAAGTTGCTACTCATTTAAAATTAAGTTTCCCTTTGCCGTTGTGCTTCTTGTGCATTAAAATAATGAAGAAAAAAGGTAAACAGACATATTGTGCAATGATTTCAGATGATTCCTGCTTTAGTGCACTGATTCATATACAAAAATTAAATTACATTAATGTAAAGCTGCAGAAAAATATACATAAATGCACTGCTATATAAAAGAATATGATAAAAGAATATGATAAAAATTTTTGAGGCACTTGACAATTTTCTAGGGTCAATATAGAAAAAGATAATCAAAAAACGAGAAAATAGGATTAAAAACTAGTTACAAAGCTACCTCGCAGAACACATAGTGAAAGGAATGACTTGGAATTTGGTTTGACTTCCGCACTTATCATGCTTTTTTGCACTGATAATTTACCATAATCCACCATAATTACTAATCTCTGACCAGTCCTCATACCAAAGGAAAAATCTCTGCATTCTTGAGCAGAATTTTTTAAAAGTTCTTGATGATGCTGTGAGTCCTTTGCCATCTTAATGGGAAGATGGGAGAAAGGAGAGCTGAGAGCAATATCATGCCGTTCAGTGTGGACTTGCACTTAAAACTGCTGGGGGAAAGGGGAGAGGTGCATGATCTGGGTCCTTTTACCAGTCTGCTGGATATTTAGCAATGTGGTAACTTTAGCTGAAACAGGGATTTTTTGTCTTGAGTTCCTAGATGTGCAGAGCAGTGTAAAAATGTTTGTAAAGTATTTGTTGCATGAAAAATACCATTTAATGCAAATACCAATTTGCATGTAGTGAGACCATATGCAAAAATATGTTTGAAAAAGTATAAACTTTTTATTTTTCAGCAGAGTCGCAATTAAAAGGGAAGAGCAGTAGATAGAAGTCTTATAAACATGACCGTAGAGTTGACAGTTCCATTGGGAAGAGAAATCGTAGGAAAAACTTTGTCTTGAGTGGCCCATTTAATCATCAAGGTTGCAATCACACAGAAACTCCCAAGACGTGCAATACTCTCTAATGCCTTGCTGCAGTTCTTGATAATATCCCAAATAATGTCCACTTTAGCTTGGGACAAAGAAGCAAAGACTCAGTGGTTCAATGATTTCGGTGTGCTGTCCCCCTTGCACCTCCTTCAGAGACCTCCCAGACTGTAGGTTTCAGCTTCTGCCACCTGCTCTGCTGCTTAGACATGCAGTAATCCCATAGAGCTGGGATCTGGTCAGAGCTCTTCTCAACTTCAGCACGAAAAGTGGTTAAAAAGATCAGATTGAGAATTTTGGGTTAAAAAAAATGTTGCTATGGAAATGATGGTCATTTTCAATTCATTACTTTCTAGGAGGAAAAAAAAGACATTAATGATGTTGCATATGACAGTTCCAAGATACAAGCAGGCAGCAGGCTGGGCCTTTTTTACATTTTAAATAATCAGTGGGTAAGATTTGGTTCTTGGAACAAAACATTCTTGGATAATATATCCTGGTGTTCAAGTTATGTAAAAGCATATTTTTTAACATTCTGGGGTCTTCAAACTGTTGTGTCCCGATTATTTCTGCTGCTACATACCAGATATACCAATGTATCAGATAAACAAATGTACCAGATTGCAAATATATCTATATATTCACCTCTTATTTCAGTATTGTAAGACAGATTTTGACTTTCTCCTATATAAATAATCACAGAATCACAGAATAGTTGTGTTTGGAAGGGATCTCTGGATGAACAAGGTCACCTAGAGCACGTTGCAGAGGGTCGTGTCCAAGTGGTTTTGAAGATCTCCAGAGGAGACTCCCCAGCCTCTCTGGGCAGCCTGTTCCAGGGCTCTGTCACCATCACAGGAAAGGCTTTTTTCTAATGTTCGAATGGAGCTTCCTATGTTCCTATGTCAATTTTGCACATGGAACCGTGTTAACTATGTGTATATACTTAACTACTTTTTCTATTAAAGACGAAAAATATTCTATGCTTTGCAAGCAGTAATCAGGAGTCTATATCTTGATCTCTATAACATTTTTTTTGTAATCTTAACTGAGGTATGGAGTTTAGGCAACTAGGTACTGTAGCATTATATGCTATTTACAAGTTTTGTAAGTAGTGCTGCCTAATCAAACTGTTACAACCCTATCAGTTTGCAATTGTAGAACTGCATGAGGAAGTGAGTGCTATGGACCGCTTTTCATGACGGTGAGTCTAATCCAATACACTCAATCTGTGTCAAGCACACATGTAGCAAGCAGGGCACGTATTTCTGCCAGGATCGTGCAAATAACTGCCAACTTGTGTTTAGCAGCATGTCAGAGTCAATATCAAGCTACTACTTTTCAAATACATGACTTTTCTTTTCCTGTTTTATTAAAAACCTTTAGCAAAAGAAGACAATAATTGCACTTATTTTTTTTCTTTGAATGAGGAAATGGTGACTCATGTTTACCAACCCTTTGTAGGTAACTATAAGCAGTTGTGGCAACTTTCACTTTAAGGAAATTTTGATTTTTTTAGAACAAAGATATGAAATTTGAAATTTCAGCCTGAGTCAGAGGCACTAAATGCCATAATATAGAAAGATAAAGAAAGGGAAACATAAAAATCGATAAGCCTAATCACCAAAATGTTCTATAACTTAACCATTCAGTAAAAAAAAGCTATTGAATATTTTACAGTTGCCCAGGAGTAAGAGCTGTAATTAGATACAAGCATCACCCATGTAGACATCTGCTAAAGGGATTCGCTGCATTCCATACTCATAACTGTATGTAACTTATTAACTAAATCACTTTATCTTATCTCCATGGTTTAATTCCAAAATAATTTGGTGCTCCTGTGAAGTTCTGATAAATTAGTATCTAGCTCATACTATCTTAAGGTCCAATATCTAGTTAGAGAAAGTAGATGGAACAGCCCATGGGGAAGTAAGCACAACCCACAGTGCTCTTCAGTAGTATGGAACTCTTCCAAAGACAAATAATGTGTCCAGTTTTAACTCTATAATCAATTATATAAATAAAGTATGGATTGGCTGTGTGTCAGAAAGTTGCTGACGTTACAGTCTGCAAAATAAACCTTAAGAATTAATAAAAAATTATTTGTACAACTCTTACCAACCTGAAGGTCAAGTATGCTGTTACTTGCATATTGCTTCTACATTTATCTGGCAAGTGGAAAAAAAGGGGTAGTTGCACTATTGCAAACCTGAAGGCGAAAGTAAAAAAAAAAACAAAAGCAAAAAGTGCTACCAAAACAAACAAACAAAAAAAAATGATTGCACCAATAGCTTTTTTTTAATGGAAAATACATAACTTATGCAGCTTGATTTTACTTGTCATCCATGCAAGTCTGTGCTGGGGTATCTGCTGACTACTGTGTAGGCTATCTGCATGAGAACAGAAAAAAAAATATGAAAATATATTAATCAGTGATTAAAAAGCAAATGTGCAAGAAAGAAATAAGACACTAAAAGCAAAAGTAGCAATTTGATAGGATATCATGAGAGTGAAAGAAAAAAAGAGGACAGCTGCCATGAGGTGTGCAGCTCTAGGTAGTCCTCTAGGACTAGAAGCTTGTACCTGCTGAAGTAGCTACATCTTCACCAGCAAACTGTTTAGATAGGCAGAGCTGTAGTTTTATTCCTAAATGAATCTTGTTTAGCTGGCCTCAGATTAAAAAATATAATGATAATATAATAATTAAAAAAAACTTCAGCACTTCAGCAGCTGTATGTGGTTCCAAGAGCTGCGAAGGAACAGCTGGACTGTGCCCTGCTCCTCACGTTGACTATGCACACACAGTGCAGCCCTGAGCAGAACACGTTCCCGAGTAGCCACCAACTCGGCCTCTTTGCCATTTTTGATGGTTTGTTTGTGCTGTGCTCACTTGGCATGTAGGTTAGGCCCAGGTTTTTCAGTTTGGCTTCAAAGAATATATGAGAACTAAAATGCATGAGCAGATCGATTCTTTCCCTTCAACAAAGATAAAATGGGAAATGTCTTTATTTTTCTATTAAAAAAAAAAGGTTTTACATAAGTAAACTATAATATTATGCAGCGGAATATGCTACTAGTATGAGACAACAAGCAGAAATGAAAAAAATACCTAGGACAATATAAAACTATTACTTTTGTCAGGGATGTGCTGCAGCTAGATCAACCATTTCCTTCAGAAATCTTCAGTTTGAAAGACAATCGTGGTGCTTGTTCATTAAATTACTCTCTGTTTGGCAATAAGTATTAATTAAAGCGCTCCAAGACCCTGCATAGCTCAGTTCTTCCCTGGTCTCTGTGCAGCTGTGGGGCTCCTGGAGCTGACAGCCGCCCCTCACAGCAGGTTTTAGGGCTGTTGTGCTGGGCCTCGGTGGCTGTAGTGGCTGCTTGTTCTCCACGTGTGGCGTTTAGGGGAAAATGGGCTCCCTCTGGTGAGCGGCTGGGTGGTTGTCACCTGTGCGGGCGTTTTGGGTTGTCTCACTTTGGGGTTTATTGGAGCTACGTGAGCTCGGCACTGTGTGAGCACCCACAGCCACTGCCAGCAGCGGTTCCTGCGGGCTCAGGGCTGCAGAGGGAGCCCCAGTCCCTCAATGGGGAGGAGAGACAGGCCCCTGGAAAAAGATGCTTGTGCAAATTCAGATACAACGTTGGCATGAGGTGATTTCGATATGTTTCAGTTCTCCTGACAACTCATCGGTGTCATTGGTTAATATTTCTTAGATATTCTTCAATTTAGCTTGTGCTGAGACTCACTACGTTCACGTTTTGCAGGATGCTGGTGTGAAGTCAAAGGCACAAATGTGCTTTGCTCTTGCAACGAAAATAAAATGCATTTCGTGCCTGTGTAAACCCGGAAACGCGAGCTCCGTAGTTTTCCACCTGGCTCCATTAACTCGGTCCTCTCCGGACTTTAGTGGTGAGCGTTAACACCAGGTTGGGCCGGGAACGGAGCTCGATGCAGCCGCGTTTGAGGCAGCGGGATGGTCGCGGAGCGGAGCCTGCGAGTGCGGGGGCCCACGAGAGCCCATCCGCAGCCGCCTTAAACAGGCGTCCTGTCCCACTGGGATTAGGAAACCCTTGGGAGGTAACTGCGCAGAAACCGCCTTGTATCTTGCAGGCTGTTTGCGGTAGGAGTCAGGATCTCTAGTTCTTGATCTAGCTACTGAGTAAGTTTGCTGAATTCCTCTTTTTTTGGGGGGAGGGAGAGGAGGTAGGAAAGGGGACTGGATGTGATAACCGCCCTCTCATCCTTTCAGCAAATACCCTTCAAAGGCTGTTGTGGAGATAAGGAGGTGATGATGTTAAAAGCACAAAACAGGGGGAAAGGGGACTTTCAGTTCCTAGGTTTTACTCAAACAGAAAGGGACCGCAGAAGTGAAATAGATGCGAACGTCGAGCTGCAGCTGGGAAACCCTAAACGTCGTGCAAGCCCGAGCCCCAGATATCTGTATCACGTTAGTTTGATTGGGCTTCCCTCCACCAAAAAAATCATTATTCCTCGAAAAGTTCATAAAAATATAATTCCTCCTCCCTCCCAAAAAAATATCAGGCACGATCCACTGAGTTTGGATTGTCCTCATAGCCATAGGTGCTTCGTTCACCTATGAGTCCCAGCCAGAGAAATGGCTTTAGGGGTGGATTTAACTGTGCACCCCATAAAGTGAGCAGACACCTGCCAATGAAATTGCTACATATTTTGGAAATAAGAATAGCTATAAACATGGTCAAATCGCCCAGTTTGGGCTTGGAAGCTGAGCCAATATGTGTTCCTTCCGACCTATAACTTTGAAACATGTTACATGTTTCAATGGAGCTACTACTAGTGGAATCTTAATTAACAAGCAAAGGAAAAAGAAAAAAAAACCTTCCTATATCAAGGAATCTACATATTGTAAGTCCAAATACCGAATATTTGCGGCTATCAAGAAGTAAAACTCAATTCCCAAACTTCTGTCCCCGTTTTTTGTTTTTCTCTTCATACTTCAATTATCTGAATATATATCGCACCTCAGAAGTTGCAGTGCGCTGAGGTGCAGAGTGCATTGATAAAGAAAAAAATGAAAAGGCAGAGCATTTCCACGAGACTAATTTTAAAATTAGCATCCTAAACGATGCAATATTTTGATTTGCAAACGAACTTTGTAGTCAGATGTCGTGGTTGTAATGAATCCGATCCTGTAAGGTAGGACAATGTAACCACTACAGATTTCTGCGCAGGAGATGTGTCAGAAAGTGTTCTGTGTGTGTGTGTGTGTGTGACATTTTAGCACCTCTAAAAAACGGGCAACAATTATTTTTCTTTTCTTGAAAAATGAATGTATTACATTATCCAAATAAATAAATAAATAAATAAAGCTATTCCAGGTTAAAACGGGATTGCTTGTGATATTGAAGGTTCAAATCTATCCTAAAATTCGTTCCGAACTTACCTGTGCCCCCCTTCCTACCTCGGGGGGAGCAGCCCCGGGGCTGCGGGGCGCTCCCTGGGAAGCCGGGTTTGTCTGGGCGCTCTGCGCGGGGCAGCGCGTGAATAACCGCGCAGGCCGGGGCAGGGGGTGCCCCGTTCCCACCCTGGGGTGGGGAGGGGGACGGCTCGGGCCTCCTTCGCGCTCCGGTAACGTGCAGGCCACACGGTGACTGCTGTCAAAGGGGGGATTTATTTCACTACTGTGTATTTGGGATCCGCTTTTTGATCATACGGTTACATGAATTGCACTCGCCAAGCCGTGAATTCAGCATCTCGCGTGTCAGAATAAATCTTACACCAAAGCCTGCAGCAGCCCCGCTGGTGTGAGGGCTATACCCGTGTAAACACGGGGCCAGCCCCGAGCGCTGAGCTCAGTTCAGCCGCCCGCACCTTTGGAGCGGCTCCAGCATTGTGCAGGGAGCAATTTTTAATTGCTCCTATGTAGCGAAGAATGAGAACCAACAGGATTTCTGTTCTTGGAAACCCGCGGGGAGGGGGATTCTGCCCAGGCCCCGGGGCCTCTGCTGCGTTTTGGGTCCTTTGTGACTCAGTCCCAAACGGAAGGGCACCGAAACCCTAACGGTACCGGGAGCTCCTTATGCAGTTAACCTGCTGCCACTTCTGCGGCGGGATGAAGGGAGGCGGAACGGCTGCACGGAGCCCAGGCGGTGCCAGGGAGAGCACGAGGGGAGCTCACCCGTGCCCTCCGGAACGTGCAGAGTCGGACTCATCAGGAGCCGGGCGCTAAGTGCCTCCCGTGAAAGCCTTTTCCTGCGGAGAGGGGCCGCTTGTGCTGCCCGCGGCGCGGTGCTCTGCGTCCCTCGCAGACAGGCAGGCGACAAGACACAAACGCTCGTGCACGGGACATGGGTCCGCGGCACCCAGGAGGCGGGAGGAGCCGCGGGAAGGCTGCGCGGAGCCCCCGGCCTCGGCATCGCCCTCTGGGCGCTTCGCTTCGCGCTCGGGGCCGGGTCGCTGCCTTCGACCGGCGGCAGAGGGGCCGGGGCCAGAGCGAGGCTGGGGCTACAGCGGGGCTGGGGCTATAGTGGGGCCAGGGCTACAACGGGGCGCGATGCCCCACAGTTCGTCCTGGCGTGGGCGGGGAGGGTGCGGAGCCCGTGGCCCCGACGGCGCCGAGCGCCCGCAGTTCCCGCTGCCGCAGCCGGGGCGGCCACTGCGGAAACTGCGCGGCTCCTTCGGCGCTGCGAAGGATTTAGTGGCGCTTCCGTGGCTGTGGCTACCGTGTTTTTTTTTAAGGGAATATATACCGATACATACATGTATATGCATTTACATGCACATATACACATTCATACACGTATGTGCGTATACTTTTTTATATACATGCATTTTATATATACACGTATTTTATATAAACCTATACTTTATACATGCATGTATTTTTATATGCATGCATTTAATATGTACTTGTACATATACACACACATATATGTTTATATATATACATATAAATATATATAAATATAGAGAGATATTTATACATATATTCCTCATTTCAACTGTGCCCCGTTCCTGAGCGCCGCCTCGGCCGCCCGCCCGCGCACTCCGGCCGCGGAGGCTCTTGCAGAGCCCGCTGTGCGATGCCGCAGATTGGAGGCCGCGGCGTTTTCGTTTATTGGTCTTGAGCCGCTTTAAAGAGGCGAAGCGTGATGCCTTTAAATACATGTTAAAAAAAAAAAAGAAAAAAAGAAAAAGAAAAAAAAAGAGAGATTCTTGTCTTGAGAAACTGCTGAAGAGAGAGAGATTCTTGTCTTGAGAAACTGCTCGATTCGCAGGAAGTTCTCCGGATGTTTGCTGCTTTTCATGTGGCATTTGTGCTCGGCTCTGATAACGGCGGGAGCTCCGCTTCCAACGCCGCCTTCTGTAACGCACCCGAAATAGAAACATCTCCGCGGCCGGAGGATCCCCGTCCGCGCCCCGCGCCTGGCGCTGGCGGGTTTAAAAGGTCAATAAATCAGAGCGACGGACTCGGGCCGCATTGTTGCGTTGGGAAAGTCAACGAGTGACCCCGGCGTTCGTGCGAGCGCGGAGGGAGGATCCGCGGCCGGGAGCGCTGAGCGCGGCGCGGGCCCAGGGCGACGCTCCGCGCGGCGCCGCGCAGGGCGCGCGCTCGGAACCCGCCGTGTCCCGGAACGGGGGCCGGGCCGCCCAGGGGGCAAGGGGCGAGGTCACCTCTTTGTGGCACCGGGGGCACCGAAAGGGTCACGAAGCGCCGGCGTTTTCCGTACAAACCCGGCAGCTTTGGCTTTCTCGGCCTCGGTTCAAAACACACCTTGCTTGCTTTGATCCGAGATCAGTGAGCTGTAGAAACAGCTTGCACAAACTCCCCGAAGTCGACGTCAGTTTGCTGCGTTCCTCGTGATCCTTATATAGAAAAAACACGCGAATGTTCCCGCTGCGGGGGGCACTCCCGATGGCAGCCGGATCCCGCTCCATTTCTACCTCACTCCGGATCTCCCTCACTCATCGTGTGCCCGATCACAACTGGCCTAAGATCCCACGTCCTCAGCACGCTCGGGCGGCAAATGTCCCGGCTGTGAAATAACAACGAAAAGTGGGAGTGAAAAACCTGGCCGAGCAGCCCTAAAAATCGAAGCCCCGAGGCAGTCACAGCCCCGACGTGAAGGTCCCTTCGTTGGGCACAGGGGGGGTCCCTGTCACCTGCGGGCAGCTCGGTCTGCAGCAGGAGTCTCCACCGCTGGGTTAAACGCGTTGGAGCTTTGCAGGTGCTGTGGAACACTGCGCAGTTCACCCACAGCTACATGTGCATCTAAACGTTATTTTCAACTCCACGGATATAAGTAAAAAAAATGGATGTCTGAATCGCTGTTTCGTGTGTTGGACTTCGAGGAGAAAAAAAAATAAATTAAAAAAAGCGATTTCTTTGCTTGGTTTTAAGCTATCACTAGTCCCTTGGTTTCAAGTCCTTGCACAGAGGGAAATGAATTTATCTCATTGATCATAATGTGACAAACGAAAGGGGTGGAAACGCGAAGGCGGGAATGGCTCGCGATTTCCCCAGGGAATAGAAATCCTGGCGCTATCCCCGCTCCAGCGCGCTCGGATCTAAAGTAGTGGGGATGGAGGGCGGCTGCAGCAGGAAACCCGACGTCAGGCTGCGCCCAGGGGGATCCCGACCCGATTCCTTGCGTTTCGGCCACGGTTCTCGCAGTATTGGTTTATTTGATCCAAGTGGTTGCCCAAACAAAGGTGTCCTTGACCAAATAAACCTCTTTGATCTTAAGTTTAAAGCTCGGCAGTTCCTCAAATAAGCATTGATGCATTTAATAGCGCCACATAACAAGGCAAATATTAATCAAAGCGCTTGTGAAAACGCCGTGTTTTGCAGGGCTCTCTATGCCCAAACGAACGTTAAGTGGCCACAAGCAGAATTTTATTGTGGGCGATAGATTTTTTACAAACACCTGCTTATAGATAGAGTTTAATCTATCCAGGTAGCAGTCCCTGGCTTCATTAAATCAGAGAAATCCCGAATCTTTGCATATAATGAATACAAAGCTGCACAGAAGTAGCAATATGTGAGAAGCAGGATTATGTACTGCAAAGCGCAATCTGAACAATAAGTAAGTGCAGTTAGATCCCGTTCAAACCTTTGGCAAGTACTGAAGAACTTCATTAAAATGTAAGAAAATGAGGAGTATTTAATAAAAGTTACGCAGACTTGGCGTTCTGCTTCGCCACGAATTTTGCTTTTATTATTATTATTAATTGCAAGGCAAGGTGCCCTAAGGCAGTAGGAAGCGGTGCCCCATAGCCAGCAGTGTGGCTCCCTCTCCCCAGGGCACACGGCACATCTGCCTACAGGAGAAGCCCTTGGGGAGTCTCGGTGTGCCCGGCGGTGCGAGGCTCCCGGGAACAACCCGCCTCTTCCACCCGCTCGGAGCCTCCGCTGCTCCAGGTGCGGGCGGCAGGGAAGAGAAATGGACGGGGGCTCAGGAGCGCTGTAAGCACAAGGTCAGGAGCGCCGTGGGCAAGAGGGGCTCGGGAGCGTTACAGAAAATGGGATCTCAGGAGCGCTATGGGCAGGGGAAGCTCGGGAGCGCTGTGGGAAGGGGGTCAGGAGCGCTATGGGCAGCGGCTCAGGAGCGCTGTGGGAAGGGGATCAGGAGTGTCGTGGGAAGGGGCTCACGAGTGCCATGGGAAAGGGCTCAGGAGCGCTGTGGGAAGGGGGTCAGGAGCGCTATGGGCAGCGGGTCAGGAGCGCTGTGAGGAGGGAGTCAGGAGCGCCATGGGCAGGGGCTCGGGAGCGCTCTGGGCACAGGGCGTTGAGGCGCTGTGGGGCCTCCCGGCTCTGCAGACGGGGCGGCCCCGCGGGCTCTCCCGGCTCTGGGAAGGGCCCGGGGGCGGCAGCGCCGACGGCGCCGCGACCTGCTCAGGTGGCGGCCGCGCCGGGAGGGGCCGCGCCGGGCGCCGCCACCGGAGCCGCCGCCTCCCCCCGGCGCCGCCCCCTCGGCCCCATTGGCGGCGCCGCTGCTCAAATAGCGAGCGCGGCCCCAGCGGCAGCGCGTTCCGCGGCGCCCCACAGAGCGGAGCGGCCGCGCCGACATGAGCAGCCCCGATGCGGGCTACGGCAGCAGCGAGGAGCAGGCGCCGGGGCGGTGCGCGCTGCCCATCATGATGCCGGCCATGGGCCCCTGCCCCTGGGCAGAGGCGCTCAGCCCGCTGGGCGAGGCGAAGGCCAAGAGCGACGCGACGGCGGCGGGGGGCGGCCGCGCCAAGAGCGAGTCGCGCATCCGGCGGCCCATGAACGCGTTCATGGTGTGGGCCAAGGACGAGCGCAAGCGGCTGGCGCAGCAGAACCCGGACCTGCACAACGCCGAGCTCAGCAAGATGCTGGGTGAGCGCGGGCAGCGGGACGGGACGGGGCGGGCAGCGCGGGCCGGGCGGAGGTGAGAGCGGGTTCCGTGGGGCGCCGGGTGCCGCCGGGGAGGGAGCCGCGTCCTGACGGTGCTTGTGGTGCAGGTAAATCGTGGAAGGCGCTGACGCTGGCGGAGAAGCGGCCCTTCGTGGAGGAGGCGGAGCGGCTGCGGGTGCAGCACATGCAGGACCACCCCAACTACAAGTACCGGCCGCGGCGGCGCAAGCAGGTGAAGCGCCTCAAGCGCGTGGAGAGCGGCTTCGCGCAGCCCGGCCTGGCCGAGGCTGCGGCGCCCGCGCTGGGCGGCAGGATGTGCGCCGAGGGGCTGGCGCTGCCCTACGGCGAGCAGGGCTACGTGGCGGCGCCGGGCGCGGGCCACTACCGGGACTGCCCGCCGCTGGGCGCCGCCTTCGACGGCTACAGCCTCCCCACGCCGGAGCCGTCGCCGCTGGACGCGGCGGAGAGCGAGGCGCCCTTCCTGGCGGCCGCGCTGCACGAGGAGTGCGCGCTGGCGCCCTACGGCTACGGCGACTTCGCGCCGGGCGCCGAGAGCGCGGCCCTGCGGCGCCCGCTGCCGCCCGCCGAGGCGCTGGCACCGCCCGCGCCGCTGCCCGCGCTGCTGG
>JAUBOD010000825.1:1162349-1175673 GCA_032353885.1 Nothura maculosa | reverse complement strand
GTATTTGGTGGCTCAAGAATCTTGGCAGGACTTGAAATCCTTTGCTTTGGAACTGTTTTGCATTTCTTACTCAGATCTATGAAGTATCAGATTATATTATCAGAGATTATTGCAACAACTAAGAGTTAGAATTATAGCTGTTAAATTGTTTAATTTTTAATTCCAGTAGACAGGTTTATGTATCTCCTATCAATATGGAGAGGCACAGAAGAGGTTTTTTTCTGAAAAAATAAAAAGGCTATATCTTGTACTCATTCAGCAGAAATTAAATAAAACAAAGTAATCTTAAATTTTTCAAAAGAAGCATTTTTTATGATCTATTGAGACTTTGTGCAGTTTAATCTTGCAGCAACCCCAAAGGCTTCAGTTTCAGGCTTCTCTTAGACCACCTGTCTTGGTTTCCTAGCCTCCTGGCCTCTGTCTGCCCTGTAGATGACAGATTAGCTGTGAACATCCTCTATAAAAGGAAATAGTGTTCTATAAAATTCACACCAGGGTTTCCAATTTAGTAGCGGAGTCAGGACATCCTAAAATAAAATTTGTTTCAAAAATAGATTGGGGCAGGGGGTGGGTGTCAGGGTTAAAAGCAAACAATCTACTGATGTCAGTTTATTCTGTGAGAAAACACGCATGGAAAAGAAGTTTAGTGCCTTGTTCAGGTGCAGCAGTTTTTTGCTGATGGGGAGTAAAGTAAAGCAAAACAATAATAACATGTCCTGTGAAACAAGTGTGATAAAGAAGAGTTCCTATATAGCAAAACAGGAAGTTTAAAAAAAGGAAAAACAATTGATCTTTGAGGACAGGAATGATATTTTAATTTTAACCTTTTTGTTTTGACTTTAATGGAGAATTTACAGAGTGATACGAATCATCATCAGTAAATAGTACAAGCATGTATCTTTATAAATAAAAAGATATAAACTATTGTATGTGTTGGGCTTTCATTCTGCAGATGAAATACTGAGAGTCTGAGTTATCTGAGGTGTTTTGCCTACTTGTCTTCCCAATTGGCATCTTGAATCCGTCTATTTTTACAAATATCTATTTTAATAAAAGAGGAAAAAATTTATGTAATGGATATGATCAGATGAAAAATTGCATTCTTCTAGGAAAATTATACTAATAACTGAGTAATACATCATAAAAGACAGGCTGCAATTTTTATATAAATGTACCTTTTTCATTTATACGAATGTTCTGAATAACCTTTACAGTCTCAGGTATTTACTGTTTAGTTTTGAAAAAAAAAGATACTAACTATTAGATATTTTGACTATGAACATTTATATAAGATCTTTTCTGAATTTTTGTCCTTGATTTCCAGCCACTGGATCTTGTTATTTCTTTGCTGCTAGACTGAAAAAAAGCTATACTGACTGAGTTCTCCATCTAGGTGCTTAAGGAACGTGTGATCAAATCATTGGTTCATCTTTTCTCTGTTAAAATGAAAAGACTGAGTCCTGCACCATCCAATCCTTGAAAGATTCCTGCATTCATCTTTGAGGTCCTTGTAGTTTGTCAATGTTTTCTTAACATATTAATGTGAAAACTCATTATGCTTCTCTAAAGGGGAGTGCAGCACTGCCATACACAGAGGTAATGCAATTTTGTGCTCCTGTGTTTTGCTCCTGCTTCATTATTGCTCTTTCTAAATATCCCAGAATCACGTCAGCCCATCTGGCCACCGAAATCTCCCAGAAGCCATGGTCAGCTGATTGCCCTTCCCAGGGATTCTAGTTACCAGAGTAGAGGTCATTGTCTTTGTTTCTGTGTGTGACTTTACCTTTGCTTATCTTAAGATATATTGTGATGACCTATGTCTACGCTACCATGTGATCTGGATTGCTCTCTATCAGTGAACTCTACTCTCTCGGCTATTTGCCTTTTCCCTAGCCTTCACATCAGCCCTGATCACTTTGCTTTCTTCCAGAAGTGTTAAGTAGGAGGAGATAAGAACCAATCCTTTGAAATGCTTTTAAAAACACATGAATTCTTGTCAGTTTATGTCCAGATGATGTGGGACTGTGTTAGTCCAGTGCTGAGTGGCATCCTGCATGTGTGGGGCTTACTAGCATGTGCCATAGCTTTTGGACTGGAATTTCACAGCCAACCTGACCTTTGGCTGGTTGGTGTGGAGTAGGGATGAAATGGATATGCAAGTGCCCTCATGACTGTTTTTGTTTTCTCCTAAGTTTTTTTCAAAGCTTTTAATATATATTATATAGTATATGTTTAATATATTATATGGTGCTTTTGGCAACATAAAATTTGAGGTTTCTGATCCTCTTCATCTCTCTAGCTTTTGTATGGCTTATAATTTCTGAACATAAAGGTTGTGACTCTGACTCCTATATAATATAAATTTGCTTTGTAAAGGCAATGTTATAACTTTTCTATTGTAAAAATTCTCAAGCATTTGTTTTTAAGTGCAAGGAAAAACAAAACACGAATTATAGCTCAGCTGTCACTGATAGTACTTCCTAAACCCATACAAGCCTTCTGAGCACTCCCACATTTTTAGCCTCTCTTTTCCCAGCTCCAGGAGTGACTGCATTTCCCAGCCTTTCGCCCCTGGAGGATGTGTAGATCCTTAAGGAAAGTGGGTGATATAGCAGAAGGGCTGTAGCCTCTTCATTTGCATCCGTAATTTGCCAAAAGCTTAGGCAACACCTCAGCAAAGAATGCTGCCAGCCCCCTCAAAGGAAGCTACTTAACAAAAACATTGTTTGAGCTCAGCAAGGACTAAGCAAACTTCAGCACAGGGTAGGTTCCTGTTTCATTGAACCAGCAGACAGCACCTTGTAGCTTTGCACAGGGCTGCCCACTGCTGGAAGACTTCTGTGTCCTGCGGAGGTGCAGATGGACACACAGGTGCATGCAGTGTCCCCCTGCACTGTCCCCTGCCTCCAGTTACAGCCAAACTGCTCATCTTCTTGGGAACGATGTGGGACTGTCCTCCCTATGGACAGCTTGCGGTATCATAGCTGCAATGCTTGGCCTGGCACCCCCTCTGAAGCTGCCCAAGGGCATGGGGATCTGGTAATAAGCTCCACTGGCTTAGGATCACAATGTATGTGGTAGCCTCCCTTACCCTTCACTTGTGCTAAAAAAACAGAACAAAGAGGGTAGTGCCTCTGTTTGCCTCAGGAGGGCAGTTATCAGTCTAGAGTAGCCAGAAAAGTCAGGCAGCCTCAGTATCACTGCTTCAAATATCACAAGGCCTTTGCAGAAGCACAAAAAAATAGACCTTCTTGGAATACATCGATTAGAAAAGAAATATTGGAAAATTAAGACATGCCCTTGCCTATAACAAATACTTGATCTCTTTCTATCCTTTTCATCACATGGCTGCATTTTCACCTCCATTTATTTACTTGGTGCACTTAGACAAGAACAAGGGAACCTTGATGCTGTTTTTCTTTTTTTTTCCTTCAGTCATTGTTTGGATACCGTGTATTTGCTGCATCTGTTTCCTGGGAAGGAAGCTTAGTGCTGCCTTTGTCCAGCAGGTGGAAGACTTGCTACAGTGCCTATAGCTCAGCAGTCAGTCTGTGTGTACATTTTTTGATAAGAGTTCAAGTTTTCATGGCAAATAGATTTTATTAAAGTTTCATTTAATTCTTATGTTGTTTGCAATGAATTCACATTAGTGTAGGAAATACAATACTAGAAGTAAAAGTGGAGAAAGGTTACATTTGCACTAGAAAATTTAAAACTTTAGTAATTGAATTTGGGAGGTGTTCCTGAGCATTATAATTTTATTTGCTAGCTCTATTTTGTTCTATATTCATAGTATCATGACTACTGTATTAAGTACACTCCACTCTTGAGTTCATGGCACGCGGTTCCCCAAAGCACTACACTTGGGAGTATCAGAAAGACTTTCTTAAAGTTCAGTGGGACATATTTGTGGGTAACTTTATTTGTGCATATGTATTTGTGAGTAACTTTAAATCATTTTTAATATATATCATGCACATAAATCTGGAGAATGCATGGAAAGGTGAAATAAGTTTTATCAATGCAATATTAATAATGTCTGACATTTTTGGCTGACAGGATTTTTTGCTATACAACCAATATTTTTGTGATTGGCATGACTAAAATGAAAGATTGAAAAGGAATATTTTATGAATATATTGCTGGTAAAGTTCCTAATATACAGCTAATTAACCAATTAAGCTTTAGCAGGGCAACACTAAACAAAAATGTATTCCATTTCTGTACTGAAAGATAATGACATACAGACTTCAGCCTTTATGCTTTCATGGCAGAACTTCAGTCCTCCTGCTTACATCAGTCTGTTATTTGAAAACATTATTGATTATTTCTAATTCTATAATCCTAAATAACTGCTTACTTCATGACATTGTCTGCTGAAAATCATTTTTTTCCTTGCTTTCTTTCACTTGCTGTTAGATTGGTCAAACATTTTCATCTAAGGGAAACTGTTAGTATTGTATGGAGTCCAGGAAAGAGAACCAAAGAACAATTAAGAATTAAATTAACAATCACAGTAGTAATGTACATGTACATTGAAGTTCCAGAAATATGGTAAAAATTGTAGTCTCTGAGCTTTCTAGAAGTCAGTGACTGAGCGACTTGACCGAGACATAACGACAGGTATCAACATTTATCATATTTAGGATAGGATTATTTGGGAGATGAGGATAGTAGGGCTAATTTCAAATATTGCAGAGAGTTTTGAGGGAAATAGCCATGTAGGAACATCTTTAAGGTTCCTTGTTGAGAATGAGAATGGCAAAGGGGACATATTTAGATCGCAGTAAAGTAGGAGGTGGATTAAATCATGGGACTAGGGTGCGGAATTCTGTCATGACTCTAGAAAATGTATTTTTTAACCCGGCCAGAATGGTTTTATTTTTTCCTTTTATCAAAGCTCAGTAGGTATTACTTCTGAGGAAAACCAAAGGTAATGTTAATGTTACCTCACTGTATGTCACAACAGCAAGCTGGATGGCTTCTTGACTTGTTCTGGTTATAGTGAAGTTTGTCCTCGGTTTTCAGGTGATGTGTATCTAAATCTACTATCTCTATTCCCAGAGCTGCCAATACTACCATTTTCTCAAAACGATCTGATTTTAGTCATTAGATTTTGCTATCCTGGGGTAGCAAACAGTGAAACTTTATGGGTAATAAGAAGCATATGAAGAGGAAATTACAGAATAAGTGTTTCTAGAACTTATTACAATGTATGATGTAAATGTTGGATCTGTAGTACATACATGACATTATTCATTCACATGAATTACTGTTTATTTTTAAATGGTAGTCTCTAAATGACTTGTTCTTGATTAGCTGCAGTTTGGAGGCTGACTGTGTCATGGCTGAGAGTGCTTTTATGCATGGACAGGCTCATTGCTGGCAGGATCGCATGAGATTAAAAGCAGAAAAAGGCTAAATGTCTCACATTGTTGGAGTAGTGATGATGTTGATTTTGTTGCAAAAAGGAAGAATTAAAACAGCCTGTCAGAATGCCATTAGTAGAAGAAATTTCCATTTTCTGCTTTCTATAATTGATGGAAACTACTCAAGTATTCAGATGATTTATAGCACGTTTATATACATAAAAGAATGTACAACTTCTGCAGCTGACTGTACAGAAGTGATATGTTTGTTTTTAATCTTTTCCTAGCAAAAGAGCAGAGGAGAAATGGATGGCTATTCCATCTCCCTTCATCACAGCTGAATTTTCCAATGAGGTGTAGGGTATTGTAGAGGGCACTAAGAGTGAAGTCTTTGTGGTGCTTGACTATGGAAGCTTTGTGAACTAAAAGAGATTTGTGGAAGATGATCTCTATTTCAGAGGAAAGTTTTAAAATCACTGGAGATAAAATGGGATCCCAACTCTGCTGTTTCTTAGATGAATAAGCTTAGTTTCATGCCAGACTCATGAGACACATAAGAATCAGTCAGTGGGAACATATTTTCCCTTGCTTGTCTTGGCATAAATCTCTAAGCTTGTATGATTGATATTTGTAATATAGATTTCAGCTAAAAAGGAAAAAAAAATCAGATTGACATTTCTGTCCGTCTGCATATTTCTTCATAATCAAGGAGTGATTTATGAAAGGGAAACAGTTATGAGAGTGACCACCTTAAAAGAGTGGCAAGGTGATAATATGTGTCTCTGTAGATAATTAAGTTATATAATTCTTCTGTTCTCTGGACATTAATTTGAAGAGAGGCATCTATGGATCCATAAGGAATTTCATACTGATGTGAGTCACTAATTTCCACTGTGGTGCTGAGTCAAGTACCTTATGGAGCTTACTATCTTCCCAGATCATTTGACCTGTTTTCATAATGCAGGCAGAAAGATTAACAAAATATAAATTAAAATAAAATAAAATGAGAAAGGAAAGAGCAAGGTGGCTGGAGACAAGTTTGTTTGAATTCTCTTTCTCCTGTTCAGTTTTAGCTGTTCTTCAACTACTTGTGTACACTCTGCTGCTCATATCTTTCTCATCAACAAATATAAAGAAATGGTTCAGTCGCTTTTCTGGAAAAAGAATTGAAATGAATTGTTTTAACATGTGGTGCTTATGGTGGCCATGGTTATTGGTTATGAAACTGCAGATTTCATATTGACGTGTTACTAATGTCACTACTGATTCAATATGGGGTAATATTTAGGATTTTTTGTTTGTTTGTTTAGAGCGTAGAAACTCAGCCTCTTATAATGGTCATACTAATATTAATTTAGATTTTTTTATAAATCTACCATAACTTTATAATGATGAGAGAGAAGCATTCAAAATCCAAATAAAATATGTCTAGTTTTATGCAACTTGAAATAATCCTTTTAAATACTTTTGATTCAGGTGTAATCCTCTTTTAGAAGCAGATTTCTCTCACAGCTCTGAAAGTCTGTGCCTTATGGGCCTGCCTTGAATTTTTCTCTTCTTTATGCTTTCATTGTGAAGCAGCAGAACCTTCAGAACATAATTAACACATTTATTTTTGGCAATGTACTTTTAAAACACAGTAGAAGCAGTCTGTCTCATATAGCTGCCTACACCACAAAGTGAACCAGAACACTTTTCTAAATAAACAAAAAACAACTGTACATTTTAACAGAATATATGTATATAAAGACTCAGTGTCTTTATAGTCATAAATAGCCTTACTTAGTATGTTACTGTGCACTTACCTTACCTTTGAAATATTCTCAATGACAGACATTTGAGATATACTATCTGACAATAATGTAACTTATTTACGTACTTACATGTTGATTTTTCTTTTACAGGAATTGGAGAACTCAGAATTCAGAAAATTAGCCTATTTTAGGTGAGTACATACTGCTCTGGATAGCTTTGAAGCCAGAAAATTTTGCTTATGGATGCCAGGGTGCCACACAGGCTGTAGCATCCCTTGGGATGGGCACCATGGGGCTGCAGTGGGACAAGGGCAGGACTGTCCACCAGGGTCCATTCCATTGTCCCAAGGAAGTCGGACCCTGGGAACAGCCCCAGCACTTGAGGTGTCCAGCACTGCCACAAAACCAGGCCAGACCAAGGCTGGGCACTGCCCCAAGGCCCTGGCAATGAATAGCTTGACAATACTTTATTCTTTGTATTTGAAAATTCTCATGCTGTTGTAGTTTTTGAGATGCACAGACATGAAAAAAATTAGATTTAGAAATTCTCTTCAAAACCATCTGGCAGTTTCAAAATATGGAAAAACATAAAATAATTGATTGTGGTTTTGGTAATATACAGATAAAACATAAGTTTATTTTAGAGGAAAATAGCTATTCAATTAGACCTGATTACGAGATATTTGAAAGCTGTGAAAAATGACTCTGATTTTTTAAATCCTTTGTCATTTTAAAATTTACTTCTGCAAACAGGTACTGTTTTGTTTAGTGTGTGGTGCCTGCTAGAGTGCAAACTAATCAAAGAGATGGATTATTCTTTCATTTTCTAAATGACATGTATTTGAGCATTGAAACCTGGTAGAGGATTGGGAAACTACTACTATTTCAGTGCATCCATGAGTCTGACAGACTGTGAAATGGATACTTTCTGCTTGAAAATCTTCTTATTGATTGCAAATAATAAATACAAAAACAGAGAATGTGTTTCTAATATCAGTTGACCCTAGTAGGAGCCATTATCTATTAAGATCTTAATCGTCCTTTCTGTAAGTCATAAGTTTGTGAAAAGATATCAAATGGAATAAATATACATACAGTGCATATTTTCTTTACAGGTTTTAAGCCAATCTCTCCCCACCCTCCCTTTTTTCCCTCATACTGGACCTGTTGGAGACACTCTTCTTAATGCACCCCAGGATCACTTTGGCCTTCTTGGCCACCAGGGCACACTGCTGTCTCATGGTCAACTTGTCGTCCACCATGACGCTCAGGTCCCTCTCTGTGGGGCTGCTCTCCAGCAGGTCAACCCCTAATCTGTACTGGTGTCTTGATTTATTCAAGTACAGGACTTTCTCTTACCTCCAGGTGACATTGCTTAAAAATGTTCTGTTTGCTTGAAGACTTTTAGCAGAAACTGTCCTTGCCACATTTTGTATTTACGTCATCATACCTAACTGATAAATAAGCAAGGACAGTATAGAATTCTTGTGAATGGTTCTGAAATGATCAAAAAAAGAGCTCCAGGGTTTTGTCACTTAAAGTTCATGATGAGTTTGTCTTCTGCCACTTGCGTGGCAAATGTTGGACTCTATTATAAAAAAAAATCTGTACTGAAGAAAGTTTGCCCTAGAGAATTCATGTTACAAAGTATCAGTCACATCCAGATACCACTTTAAAACTGGTGTCTGAAACTGTGATAAGGGAGTAGTCAAGTTTGTTGCTCAAGTGTTCTATAAAGTGTTTGCTGTTGCTATAGATATAGAAAATGATACTAAACTAACATCAACATTTGCTTTTAGCTAGGGCAACGGTGTCTGAAGGACATTGTAGCTGGAATATGTGCAAGCTGAAAGAAGCAGTGTTCATTGCTTAAATGTAACTTTGCTTTTTCTTTCACATATTTTTATAGCACTTGAAAGACCTTCATGGCAGTCAATTATTAAGTTGCTTTCCAGAGAGTCAGGTAATACTGCTTTCATTTTTTTTTTCCTGATTAATACTTCTATGCAGCATTAAACACATCATATCAAATTATCTTCTGATCACATTACAATTATTTGTGATTTATTTTGGAAGAACTGGGGTCAAAAATATTTGTTAATGTATTCATTATTTTATCGACTTTTTTTCACCCTCAGGAAAGAGGTGTATGAATATTTTGAAATTTGTCTAAGAAAATTAATTGCATAAACCCTTATCTGTATTTCTTGCTAGTTAATCTCATTGCCACAGAACTGGAGGCCTTGAAAGTTTTTTGCACTTCAATGATAGACTTTTTTTTGGAAAAAAAAAGATTATTTGCATTTAATGATGAGCTTTAAGTGCCTGTGTTTGAAAAATTAGGCTTTAGTGATTATGGATATATCTTAAGAACGATCAAATTGGAGATATCACTTTTAAAAGTTATGTTGCATGCCTAGGAGTGGTGCATTCTGCTAGAGTAGAAATAGAGAAAAATAAATACATGAGAAAAAAAATCTATTACAGATATTTCACATTTTTCTTTGTATTTGTCAACTGCAGTCCTACCTACTTATTCTTTACATTTCTAAGCCAGAAAAAAATATTTCATACACACTAAGTGATGACCTTTTTTCCCCAGTGTTGTTAGCAATTTCACTGCTTGTACAACACAAATTAAATTAAAATGAAAGTTAATCTGAAAAAAAAAGATTTAAAATATTTGGAAACTCCTATAAACTGTACTGGGATATAAGCAAATCATAACTACTGACTATGTGGTCTGTCTTGTAACTTTCCCCCTGTGTCTTTTTCCATGAATGAAAAGGATGGTTTCTTTTATTTGTGGTGCTGGCAGGTACCCTAAGCAGAGTACTGTCCACTTTGTTCTCTTTTTCCCTGCCACTCAGTACTATCACCTCTTATCTGAAAGTGGAAAATTATGTTAGTATATTTACTACCAAGCAGTGGCCACTATCTCTGTCAGTACTGATATCAGTACTATTACCTGATTGTAGTGTCATAGATTAAACTTCATGGATTCTTCCGTCCTGTAAAAAATACAAGAACAGCTTTCCATCTACAGTGTGAGAACTAGAGTATTGATGAGTGGGCAGATAAGTGTTCAAAACATTGCTTGCAGCATTACAGAGTGTCAAACCCTGAAGTCTCTTATGTTTTCTTCCTTTCTTTCTAGAAAGCCAGGATAGAAGGATTTCTCTCAAAATGCTCCATCTCAATAGGTCCTCTAATTCTGATTGCTCCTGATTGATCCTATAAGTCATAGAATAAGCAAGCTCTTGCTCTAGGTAACTAACAGAGGACAAATCATGGGCTCTTGAGATGCCAAATAACTTTTTACAGGCCTCTTGATTCAGATACTATGGTTAACATACTATATTAGTTGGCCTTTACTAGTTGGTATGGACCTTTGTCAGCAGTGATTACAGTCTTTCAATTGCAATTCACTCATACTGTTTTTTAAACTGTATGATTCTTGCTTTCCCAGCAGTTCACAGTTTTCACACAGCACATGCTGATACAACAACTTTGTCCACACAGGAAAACAGCAGCAATTTAACGAAGCTACTGCAACTGTATGTATTTGTATACAGCAATGCCTACATATTACCAATTAATCCAGGCTCTTGCTGTGTTAGGCACTGTATGAAAACCTTATAGAACATAGTTTCTGTCTCATCATCCCCAGTATAAACATGGAGAGGAAAAGTCTGATGAAGTAGCTCAACCTTTCAACTTTCCTGCCCCCTGGATCTTTCTAGCTTTTAGGTTGAGACATGGTTTAAAGGCAGCTGCACTGAAAAGCTTCTCTAGTGAGTAAGACTGCAAAAGATACCAGGAGAGCATTTAATCGGGTATGTGGAACCTTTTTGGACATCTTCTCTGTTTTTGTTTTATGCTGCCTTGAATCAGTTTGCTTTAACTTAGTGTAAACAGATACAGGGGTCTCTGTTTGATCAAAGCCATGCTTGATTAAAGGGGAGGATTTTTTTAAATAAATAAGTTTTGTTAATTTTAATATAGCTAAGTTATTGTAATATGTTCTTGTAGACAAGTCTGCAAAGGACTGGGCTGGGAAAATTATGCCTTTCCTTACACTGAAGGTGTGTTCTGATCTTATATGGAGTTACTCTATATTGTTATCCCCATTGCCAGATAATGAAAATAAATGAGCACGTGGACGTTTGGATGGCACTATCACTAAGCACTCTGTGGAGGTAGTAAGCAAAAATAGAAACCAATACAAACTAAAACAAACTATCTTAATGTTTCATGTATCTTTTGAGCGACAGAAACCTGATTGTTATGATCAAATACTTGTTTTGACAAATATGAAATAAACTATGCCAAGTAGGACAAAATCCCACAAGAAGAGCTGCAAGTAACTCAGTAAGATCCAATAATGAAGTCATTTTGGTAGGATGTAGGATGCCAGGGAGTTGCAGTATTGCAGAAGTTCACTTAGAAGGATGTTTGTTTGGATATTGCTTCAGCTGCGCTACACGGTGACAAATACAGAGATGATTTGCATTTGAATGTTGAATGTGTAAACACTGAAAGTTTAGATTTTCCTTTAAATAAAAATTATGATGAATGTGGAGATGCCTTACTAAGGCATAAAGTTTCTAGACACATAATTTGGAGCTTGATTGTAATTAAGAGGATATTCTACATCCTACTATTTTACGCCTAGGAGTGATTACTCCCATCTTAAGAAAATGCAACAGCTACATTCATATCAAGCTACCCATAAAGTTATCTCAATTAACCTGCCAGAAGACACTTGTAAAAAAATTTTGCTATCTTTTTTTATGTGATCTAAATGATTTCATTTGTACAACAAAAAGCAAATGGGTTGTTTGTCCAGTTTTGCTGTTTTTTAAATGTTCTTGTGAATTTGAACCTCTTTTTGTTGTTGAAGTAAATGTGCAATGCATTTGCTTTTTGTTATGTATACACACTTTCTATTTGTCTGTATGCATTTTACTACCTTGGTATCACTTTGTATTAGCAGAACATGCAAAATAAATAGTAACCTTAGAAACTGTAAACTAAGCACAGAAACATAACTGGTGCCATATAGCTTGTGATTCTATTTAGTGTGCTGAAACACAATGAAGATCACCTGGAAATTTCTTGTTAGGACATAGTTGTGCAACATGCAGTAATAGAAATTGCCATCTGTAAGATTTCACCTGCGTGTTGAAATATCATAGAAATTGTATTTGTTGTTATGCAAGGAAAAATTTCATTCATACCAATAGACTTAGCAATAGATCCAAACACAGATTATCTATGAAGATAAGATAGACTGTAAGAGTGGACTTACTTTTTTCTGTTGTTGCCCTATTGATTACTGACTTATCTGACTAAATACTTTTAAATTCCATTCTTTTTCTTCCTCACATGCATGTTTTATATGCACAATTCAAAGAGATAGCACAAACTACAACAGATAAAGCTTGAGGCAACATGGTTTTAAAATCTTTGGTAAAATAGATAGTATTTCCCCCCCAATATTGAAAGGATGTACTGTACCTTTATTGTAGAAACTTAAATTAAGATTACAATATTTTTATCACTTTTATCTTCATATTATTTTCCCATAAACTCTTTTTGTTTACTAAACTTAGTATCATATTTCAAGAATTCTTTTCTGATCCCGGTGCCGGTTCTTCACTGTATTGGAGGCTAGTAGATGATCTGTGCAAAACTTAAGTCTAATTTTAGCTGTGTCATGCTGCTTTAGGAGGGAAAGAGGAGGTGACTGAAAGGAATTAGATATAAAAGTCTGTACTATCATAAATGGTACTGAGAATTAATCACTGTTTCTCAAAACCAAGCCAATGTACTTTTCAGACAGTAAGTCCAAAAGGAAAAAGTTGTTTTTCACACAAAACCTGATGAAATTTTAGAACTCTTTGCCATACGCTCTCACAGATGCTTAAAATTATAAGCAGACTTAGGATGGGATGGGAAAAACTAAGGGATATTGATAAGCACTGTTAAACTTTATGTTCTGAAAACAACCTCAGACTCAGGATAATCATTTATAGTTGGAATTTAGCATGTGTGCTGGGCCAGAGAAAGAATCTGTAGATACTATGTTTATGCTCTTCTTCCCTGAGAGTCTGCCGCTGGCCATTACAGAATCACAGAATCACAGAATCTATAAGGTTGGAAGGGACCTCTAGAGATCATCTAGTCCAACCTTCCCGC
>JAUBOD010000825.1:1150372-1162249 GCA_032353885.1 Nothura maculosa | reverse complement strand
CCTTCATGTATTTATACATGTTAATAAGATCCCCTCTCAGCCTTCTCTTCTCTAAGCTGAACAGGCCCAGCTCACACTGGGCTCTCCTTGTACGAGAGATGCTCCAGTTCTTCAATCATCTATGTTGCCCTCCGCTGGATCCTCTCTAGAAGCTCCTTCTTATACTAGAAGCTCCTTCTTATACTGGGGAGCCCAGAACTGCACACAGTGCTCTAGGTGCGGCCTCACCAAAGCTGAGTAGAGGGAATATTGCCAGGGATTCGGGCTGGATAGGTCTCTTTTTTAAATTAAAAAATATTGTTCCTCAAAAAAAAGCAAAATTTATTTTTACTGTCTTGAAATAGGAGGATATTAGCACACAAAAAGGTATTATAACTGTAAAAGTCCAACTCAGTTGTGGTGTTTTATTATGTTGACTTAGAGCAGCCTCTGTTTTCTCCACCCCCCAGTGTTGCTGTTGACAGATGATCCAACAATAATATTTTATTTCATTCACATGACCAACATCTCTCCTGTTGAAGGACTTCTGAAGACTATAGTGTCATACGTGTCAAGGTAGAGCTAAGAAACCTTCTATCAGAAGTTGTCAGGGTGAACTCTTTGAAATGCAACCTATTAATGGCAGCCTTTCAGAGTAACACGCAATGAAAGCAGCACTTTCTGCATAATATCTGATCTTAATCTACCCCTCTGCCCCTTTGCCAAAGCACACTGTGCTGCATTTCATGTCATCATTGGTCACTCTCGTGTGTTTCTGCTGTAGATTGCAGATGCTTCTGTGCAGAACCTTATCTTTTCAAATGCCACCAAGATGTCATGCATATCTTTTGTGTTTCAATAACAGTATAGCCACCAGGAATATAACATTTAATAGGAAACAATATGACTGGAAAAACATAAGAAAATATTTTCTTCCCACTATTTTTTATCTGCGACCTGCAGCTGAAGATGGCAAGTCTGTGATTGACTTTTTTTTTCCCAGTAATTTACATTTGTCAAACAGCAAAAAGATTGTACTTTTCCTAGCTGTTTGAATATGCAGGCCTACACATCTTAAAAATAGTCTGGTTTTGATTTATTTTTTTGTTCCATTGACAGCTCTCTCTTATAAAGTGCTATTCTTCACAGTGTGACGATGGTCCCATTCTAAATGAGCATCTACTGCGCTGCTTTTGTGACAGTCCCTGCAGTCACTGAATGTGCTATTGTTACATGGTGATCTGGGTCCCCAGATTCGTACAGAATATTTTGCCAAATTCAGAGCAAAATTTATATTTTATTGTGGTAGAAGAGCCAGTGTAGTATGCTCAGTATAATATTTGCACATTATTCTACAACTATTTTTTTACCTCAGGTCTCTGCAGGGGGGATGCTGAAGGCTTTCATTCAAGCAATAGAAGTCTATTTTATCTGTTCAAATCATATACACAAATCTGTTTAAAATGTCAAAATTCAGAGGAAGAAAAGACTGAAGGAAGAATTAAGAGGTATAAAAGGACAGTCTTCAAAGGCTTTGGAATTAAACACATTTCCTCATTCTGATCAGCTTATTTTGCAATTATTTTGTAAAGAATAGTTTTATCAGCCTTCCAGAATCCCCTAGCCAGAGGATTCTCCTGTGCATTGTGGGTTCTCAGATGAATGCATTTTATAATTCTTGCATTTTAAAGGTATTAGGTTTTAAATATATCACTGCTCTGGTAACCAGAAAATATATTGACGTTATTTTTTTCCCCACTTAGCAGACTAACTTACTCAGTTTAACAAATTTGCTTAATCAGTTTGTTATATGTAGTTAGTCACATCAGAAATCTAGCCATTTCTTCTCTGTTTGGTATTTCTGAATGATGTTAGCCCTGACTGTTTACTATTTACATTAATTTGCATTTGAATTTTGAAAGCCTTTGTTCATTTGTATTTTGGCATTTCTGTGAAAATCTTTAAGAAAGAGATAGTGTAGTACTTATTTCTCAAAAACATTAAGTATTTGAAAAAACTTTTGCTATTTTTCTACAATTATAGGCTCTGAAAATATTACTATGGACCAAAAAAAGGCACGTTTTACAGAAAATCTGAACAAAAAAGTAACATTTTAAGATGATTTTTCTCAGCCATTAGGAAAGTTGCACTGCTAGACCAGAGAATTCATGTTAACTTTGATACCTGCTGTTTGACAGTGAACTGTTGCAACACTTGCACTTCAGCGGAATTCTCAGAATATCAGATTAATATCAATAAATTCTTCTCTTGCTGAACAGAAAATATAAAGCATATTTCCATCACCAATTTTAGGCAGATGCAAGAGTTTTTTTCTTGAAATAAGGATCCACTAATAATAGAGAAACTTTAGACAAGCCAAAATGTATTTTGTGGTTTAGATTGCAACATTTGAGGACTTTTGTCCTATCTATTATGGCAAAATTTAAAGAAGTAAGATGTAAACATTTCACTACAAGGGAGGGTGCCTAGTAAGCCAGATGGCTTCCCTGTGTTCAGATAAATTAGTCATCAGGGGTTTTTCAAAGCAGAATGGCACACAACAGCTTGGATGATTATACTTTTTGCTTTCCGCTTAGTCTTTCCAGAGCTAACAGAACTAGGTTTTATACATTCAGGAGCCTTATGTGCTAACCAGGCAGCAGCCCTTAAGGGATGTGACTTTAGCTGCTTTGGTTAAAAATGGATATCAAGTTTTTGTGAGTTGCCTGCACCCTGCCTAGTAATGACATCAAAACAATCACCAGGATAGGGGGAAAATAATTGGTTCACCTATATGGATGTAGACACAGTTTTTGTGGTCATGAGTTTGCTCCTGTTTTTGGACTGAGCACTGTGTTCCTTAATTTCCAACAACAACTGTACCAACCTATATCTTTTGATAAAGTTTACTCTTCCTTTTTCAGGGATAAAATTCTTGAGTGTTAAATAACTTATGCTCTTAGATGTGTCTGCCATCCACTGCTCTCTGATTATGAATTAAAAAGAACTTTAGGAAGGATTATTTGGACCTCTGGAAAGAAGCTAATGATTAAACAAGTTTCTTTTTCTTACACATCTACTACTAAAAAAAAGAAAAATCCACTGGGTCCAGTGTGAACATGTAGAGCCAAGCTGCCAGTAGGTAGCTCTAAAGAAATAGAGGCAGAAAATTCGCTCTTATCCTGCTCCTAAAGCTCCTTGCCTGTTTCTGCAGTACCTAAGTGTGGATTTGATACATTTACCTGGGAAAAGACCAGATAACCCGTGATTCCACTTCTAAACTGTACTGTAGACACAGATATTCCAGAGTGTTCTAAAGCAGAGTCCTCTGCTGTGCCTTTGTGATTACTTAGATTTATTTTTTTCCTCCAAAATACTTTATGCAACAGAATTGTATCAGCTGTGCCACCAAGAGCTTTTATTTTCCACATTTTAAGGCCGTCAGAAGCTTAATTTATGGAATTAGTGTTTTTATGTGAAGAATTCCCAGCACAAGCAAGATGTGGATATACTGGAGCAAGTCCCTCCAACAGCCGCTAAGGTGATTAAGGGAATGGAGCATCTGACGTAGGAGGTGAAGCTGAGCCAGCTGGGCCTGCTCAGCCATGGAGCAGAGGAAGCTCATCAGGGGTGCTGTCAATGTGTATAAATATTTGATGGACTGGAGTAAAGGGGATGGAGCTGCCTCTTCTCGGTGGTATCCAGGGAATGGGCAAGAAGCAATGGACACAAATATAAGTACAAGCAATTCCACTTGAACATAAGAAAAACCTTTTACTGTGAGAGTGATGAATGGGAACAGGTAGTCCAGAGATGTTGTGGAGCCACACAGAGAAAAAATGTTTCCATATGATTGGAAATATTTAAAAGACATCTGAACATGGCCTTGGGCAAGTTGTTCCAGGTGACCTTGCTGGAAAGGGCTGTTGGATCAGATGGTCTCCTCAGATCCTTGCCAACTCCAACCATTCTGCGATTCTAAGCCAAAGCCCCTAACAAAGTATTTTAGCAGTTTCTTTAAAATGTTTTGGAAGGATACCAGTAGTTGCACATCTCAAGATTCACTTTCAATAAATCAACAAATTGATGTTTGATGGACAGTTTAGTGAAGGTAGGGACTAGCTGGCACTTACCTTCTTTATTGTAAAAGCAGACAATATTCTTTAATCCGTATGTATAAATCAGTGCATTTGGATCCTTTAACCTCTTTTTACATATATCTTTATATAGTAGGAATCTTTACAACCAGAAAGCTGAATCTACCTATAAAATAAAAGACTTTGTATAGCACTCATCAAAACAGAAAAACAGATCTGGACTAGAATCTTGGGTTTAGAGAACTTAAATACTTTGAAAGGTTTGTAAAGTTTGTGTTTATACTGTGATGTTAACATTTAGAATAATGTACTTGCAGATTTATGATTATTGGTAGTTGTAAGGTCTAGTTTACCTGAACACATGCAAAAATACATTTCCTTTCTTTTGGCTCCACTCAAGAACTCACATGCTCTTTCATGCTGAAACAAGTAAATAGTGACTTGTATCTAAATGTAGTTAGAGTAATCCTACCAATAGTTTCTAAAACATGAACTACAGTTTTACATTTGTATCACACAGTTATTAATTATCACACAGATATTAATTGTCTTGAAACTACCATTCCTTTACAGATCTAGGCAGAGTAAAAGCCATATGAAAAATGCTAAGGTCTACAAGTAAAATGCTAGGAAGATTCTTATCTCAGCAGAGAGGGAGCTAATCTTTTCCAAGCTTTTGTTTGGAAATTGATGGGTTCATTTCATAGATAAGACTCTGGCACTATAGGCAAACTGAAATGAGGTGCTACAAAAAGCTTATGGGTGGGGACAATATTAGTCAGCACTAGCACAGGATCAAATTTTGTCATTGGATATAAATATCTAAACGGAGTTAAGTGATACAAGTAATTTTATATGACATTTCAAAAGAGTCTATTTTCAGGTGTTCTGTCAGGCTGAAGATTAAAAATATGAGGAAATATGGAAGTCTAAATGAATGATATAAGATTTGCCAGATTTACGTGTTTTGAGGTGTGTCTTTGCCAGAAGTGGGAACTGAGTAAGAAAATATGGTTGGACCTCAGAAGACTTGGAACTTTTTGCAATACACAGAAATATTTCAGATCACAGAAATATTTCGGATTTTGTGCTCTAATCAGCCACCTTCATAAGTTTTCCCTTTTAAAATCAGGCTTTATTTTTTCATGAATTAGTGATATTGAATTCTCTGTAGACATTAACTGAATTGCATGATTTTAATATCATAAAAGTACCCACTTCTTCTTTAGCTAGGGTGAATTGCTACAACTTCACAGGAATCAGGATAGTAATGCCAATCTATGTCAGCTAGTATTCAATTGCTATACTCTGATTTAATGTGATCCTAGTGTTAATCCTGCTGTTAAACTCTAAACACATCTTTTCCAGTGCTGCTGGCACTTGGTATTTTAGAGATTTCAGGGTTTTCTTCTCTTTTCAGTCAAGTGAGTTAAAATCTCAAAGAAACAGGAAAAAAAGTGGATTTGGGAATATTCCAAAGGGGGGAAAAGAAAAGCTCTGATCAATATGGAATATTTTGTTAAAATGATTTAATATTTTATTTTCATTGTGGTCTTTATTTTACTATTTAAATCTTATGTTCAGTTTCTGAATCAAAAGATGCTTTGATCACAACTGAAATCTCATTTAGAAGATATAAGATGTTCAATAGTTTCTTTTTTTGAACATTTCAGGTCTTGAAATGCATTGAACAGTGTATTTTCTCTGAATAGCTTAACTTTAGAAAACCTTCAACTCCAATAATACAGCCTAGGGTTATAAACCTTAGTCACACTATTAGCTCCCTTTACTTCAATGGGATTACTCGACTGTGGCAGAGTTTGTGTCGTTGTATAGATAGTTTGTTTGAAATCCACCCGCATCAAGGAAAAAAATGTATTACTAAAGACCTACTATTATATGAGTGAATATTTTAGCCCTAAATCTTTTAAAGATAACTAAAGCAAAAAGTATTTTCAGCCTCAGTTGTGTCTTATCTACATCTACTGCTACTGGGCACTGTGTTGAAAAAGGGAATATTTAGGAGAGTAATTATTATGAAACACCTTAGTTGGAGTTGGACTAATTACACAAGTGGAGAGTTGCGGTTACTGAATTTAGAGATCTGTGTTTCTCCTACTGAATCTGTGTATCTGTAACCTTGAAGACTATGTTTAAAAAATTCAGATACTGTACCTTTGTAACAGAAGACATGGCTTATACTGTTGCAGAGGAAGTAACAGCATATAAAAAGCTTTCCATTTCTTTATTTGGAATTTCTGATTCTATAATTAACATTTAGATACCCTCAGATTCACTTCTAATATTACTAATAAAACGTGTACTCATCTTTAGAAGAGTAATTATGAGTCATCATTATTCCATGCATGATCCCATTCTCCAGGTTTAAGATTTTTACTTTCATTCTTAGTTAATGTGATCACTAAAACACTTACCTCATGATACATTTTAAATATCTGTGTAATCTGTATTATGTGATTAGGAGCACATGTGCTACAGAATGAAACTGAATTATTGAAGATGGAGGATAAATCAAAACGAATCAGTTCAACAAAGAACTCATATATGTTAAAAGAATGCACAACTGCATTGGAGAAGGGTCAATAATCATGGTGAAATTCCAGGGACAATATCATGAACTAAGGTCTAGAGGACATTGATGAAAAATTGGATTACTCATCGAAAAAAACTAGGAGAAATTTTAAATTAAGCAGTTCATCTATCTGAAAATATTGAAAAAATACTATCTGTCTCTTTTTTTTTTATAGAGAGGTACCAAATTTCTGTTAGTACAAAAATAGGCAGACTGCACATCCTCAAGTTACAGAAAACAGAGGGAAGAAAATGGAGTGTAGCTAACATATTCCATAGCTACACTGTTGCATGTAGCATTCAGTGCTGTATGTATTTACTCTAAAAAATGTGTAATTGTTCTTCTGAAAAAAGCTGGAATTATGTATATATTTAACTAATGTGTTAAACATATACCATACCTAATGGTGTCTTCATTCCTTTTATATAAGTATTTAAAATGCTGAATTAAATTTAGATGTTGCTAGGGTTTTCAGCACATAGGACTGTATTTATGTCTGTTAATATACTTCTCTCTTTCCATGAATATACTTCTCTCTCTCGATGTATTCATGAAATGATCTAAATGAATAAAGTGAAATGAAATTAAGTAGTATGTGATACAGCAGGTTGTAACAACACAAGCAAACAAGTGTGGGTTTTTTCAAAACTAGTATACTGAGAATGTGTTAAAAAGCATATAAGAGAAATCTCAGTTCAATATGAAAAAATAATTGTTATTGACCTGCCTTGAGCAGCTTAGTCATTTTTTTTTAACAAAAAAGGAAAATGTATTGAGCTTAGTCTCCCAGAGAGACAGAGAGACTGAGAAATTCAGCATGAGATTCACCTAACAGCAGGCTAAACACAACTGCAAGAAAGAATCCTGAAAGACTACAAGGTGCATGAGTGTACGGAATCACTCTTTTCACTTTCAGCTTTCAGGATTTTGATGACCAATATAAAACCTATCGCTATTAATTTGTGCTCTTTTTTTACTTATCTTCTTGCCTCTGCAGCTGTTAAAATAGTCCCACCTTGAATAAGGAGCTTTTTTATTTCTGTAGTTGCAAACCAGTTTGTCATTGTTTATCACAATATAAACAAACTCACTTATGTCAGAAATTATATCTATTTATGTTCTTTTTTGCTTTGAGAAAAGACGATGAAAACTTACATTTTAAAAATATCAATAGCAATAAAAAGAAAGAATCCTAAGGAAAAAGCTGTTTCCTAGCCCTGAAATGGGACGAGACAAAAATTACCTTTCCTCTTCGTTCTCTATAGTGTTTCTAAAAGGAGATAAATACTAAGAATTAGTATCTGGAAAACATTCAGAATAAGACTTATTACATTTTTTTTTCTGTAGTGCAAAAAGCTAAAAGAGGATCTTTGTTAAAACCCTTTAAGGTTATAAAACTTATAAAAATTACTCCATGACCACACTACACTTTGATATCATGATAAGTAGATGTTTGGCATGGCATAATGCCTACTGTTTTTTTTTTTAAGGAGCAGGTCTAATTCCCCAAAGCTAAAACAAACCTAAAATAGCATTAAACCAATAAGACAGTCTAATTGCTTAGAGACAGTTTGCGTGACCAGATTATAGCAGTATGTCACTTCTTTTTAGATCAGGCTTTCTTCTAAGTAAACAGGCATCCTTCACCATCTGAGTATTTCCCTGTGGCAGTCTGCTAAGAAAAACATGATGAGAGATCTACCCAGCATCACTCTTTCCTCTAACTGTTCCCAGTGATTTATTTGAAGTCCCAAGAGTGACTTATCTGGTAAGATAGAGCAGCAGAGCCTGGCACCCCCTCGAACATGGTACAGGAGCCCTGTTGTTCTGGCCTGGTTCCTGTGCACTGACCTTGCCTGGCCACTGCAGGGACTGCTTTATTTCAGTAGCATTCAAATAACTTTTTAAAATGATCTTTTTTCATAATGCATTTGACATGAAAGCCATGAGGATAATGGAGTCAAGCAGAGGTTGCTCAAGAAGGCTTTTGTAATCCTGCACTATTTATATGTCCTCTGTGACCCCATGCCCTACTCTGTGTCTTTAAAGGCAGTGGTAACAGTACCTACTAGTAGACAAAATCAGTGCTGTTCCTCTTTATTTTCCTCCTTAAAAAGAACTGGTAGTTGAGGGTATTTCAGTTACTCTGAGCTTTGTGGTGGAAGCCTAAATCAGTATTAATATTCATTTATTTCTTTTGTCATACTATTGGAATTATGATAATATTTCAGTTGGGTTCAGTTTCTGTTTCAACGCATGTGAAACCAGAAAAAGCTGTTCAATCTATCCTCTACAAAATGGAATAGGGAAATATCTCAGAGAGAAGTTATGAGAATAAACTTCACCACTGATCCCAAACTGCTTAGAATAAAATGATAATGAGAGCAGTATAAATATCAGGTAGAATGAAATTGGACCCGAAGGAAACATAGCTGCAAAAATATGGGGTTTAGAATGGGTTTAAAGCAAATACGAGAGATCAGAAAAAAAAGCATCACTACACAGATGTGTCCTTACAATCTGAAGGAATGAAGTACAATTTTAAATCATATCTTGCTTGTTAGAATAAGGCAAGCCTGGATGACATCAGTGTCACAGGGTTCCCAAGTACTTACTTGAGTGCATCTCTCAGATTTAGAATCCCTTCAGAAACTGTTAGACTTGTCTCAGAATAGATTTCTATGATTACAGTGTGAAAATCGGGGCATTTTTTCAACATCAAAATTTAGCTCATAAACAATTTGTCTTTTTTTAATAAGAAAATCAGTATGAAAGAGATATTGTTCAATATTCAGTATAGTGAAGTTTACAAGATGAATGTACTTCATAAATATTACTGTATAATGCAGCCTATATCTTGAAGGTGAATGAAGCATCTGGTATACCTCCTTTCCAGATGCACTTGCATTCCCCAGGCCTTTTACAGCAAGAATGAGCTAGATGCTTGTTAGAAGCATTGCAGCTGTAGCATGGGAGTCTTTCTTGTCAGGGAAGTAAAGTGGAAAGAGTGAAAATATACCTGGGAAAAAAATTCAATAATCTGATCACATTGTACTAGAAAAATGTAAAATTAACATGATGGAATTTCATGGTGGGATGAGGAAGAGCAGAGAGGTCATATTTACTTTCAAATTCCAAAAATAGTAAATATATACAAATAAGAAAATATACAATTTTTAACACTGCAGGATTATGAAAAAAGTATATAGACTATTGGTAAAAAACTTACAGTAGGTTGGATTGATTTGAATTCTTCTTTTAGGTGGAAGGAGAGACTGACAGAAAATTGATACTAATAATATCTAATATCTTAAAACATTGCCTAAATCACAAAGTGAAGTGGGCTTCCAGGGCTGTAAAGAGAGTTCTTTAATTTATTAACCAAGAAATGAAGGAGAATAACATCTTGCTGCCTGTGACCTCAGAGGGGATAGTCAGCTTGTCTCAGACATGGTAGTGACAGGCTCTGCATTGTATCAAGGCTAAGACGTTAAACAGCTTAGTTCTGTCAGAGCTGGAATGGCTGTACACGTGCCTAGTGGAGAACTTGTACAGATAGAAATCAGTATGAATGATATCTGTACAGGCAGCACATTGTAGCCTATATGTTGCAGGTGCTTGGGGGTTTGCAGGTGTTTTGGGGCTAGGAAGAGTGGTGGCAACCTTTCCTGCAATAACTGATATGGTAGACTTTTAGGGTCCTGGGAGAATGGAAAAAAAAGCCAGATCACAGCCCTGGATTTCAGGAGAGCAGATTTTGGTCTCTTTAGGAAACTACTTAGAAGAATCCCATGGGATAGGACCCTAGAAGAGCGATCTCACTGAACAGGAAGTTGAGCAAAGGGGACAGGAGATCTGCATGGATGTACTAAGAGCTCCTAGCAAAACTCAAATAGAAGAAGGAAATATAAAGAAGGTGGAAGCAAGGGCAGGTAACCCTTCAGGAATATGTGAATGTTGTCCCAAATATGTAAGCAAAGGGCCCAGGAGGCCGAAGCGCAACTGGAATTTAATCTGGTGAAGGATGTAAAGGACAACAAGAAGGACTTCTGTAAATACACAAATAACAAAAAGATTAAGGGAAATGTGGGCCTGCTGCTGAATGGAGCCTCGGTGACAAAGGATACAGTAAAGGCTGAGATACTAAATGCCTTCTTTGTGTTGGTGTTTACTGGTAAGGTTGGTCCTCAGGAATCCCAGACACTGAATGGAGAAAGCCTGGAGAAAGGAAAAGAAACAGAGCCACTTACACTGCTAGAGCTTCTGGAGGTTTCTTTAGTTTATGCTTTGTAATGTTTCCATAAAAAGGAGAGTTGCCAATGGCTGTTTACAATTTCACATAGATAAACCGAGGAACAAGAATCTGTGACAACCCTAAACTGTATTAATAAGTGAAATTTTCAGTAGAAATTAGGGATTACTTACAGCCTTTCTAGTTAATAGGGGTGAAAGTGAATCTTTTATAAACTGACACCACCAATTAAACCTACGGTTAGTCTAGCATGATGTTTTTTAACAAATCATCATGTGTTACAGTCAGTACAGATGGCTGGACTATTAATTTGGTGAAAGAGTTGGGAGTATCATGAAGGCAGTTATTCAAGAAAAAAAATGTGAATGTAGTATAATAAAGTTGGAAATAGGGGACTATTGTCATATAGAAATCCCATTTTTTTCTATGCAGTCATTTAATAGTTTAAAGAATTCAGCAGTATTTAGTCATATATCATGGCAGAGCAAAATGTAAAATCAACATGGCAAAAAGCTCCATTTTCAGATGCCCATATTCAGAAAATGCAAAATAGCTGATCCTTCCTCTTAAGTGAATTTATGTTGTAGAAAGGAAAGTAAATGTCGAAGGCAGAGTAAATATATTTTCTTCTCAGGAAAATAAGGAGAACTAAACTGAGAATGCTTCAGCATTCTTCGAGACGATGTATACTGAAGAGACGACCTTCTAACCCACTTCAAGATAACATCAGAAATTATTCTTCTGCCAGGCCCAACAGGAACTTGTCTTCTGATCAGAAACAGGCATTCAGACTCAAACAAGAGCTTTCAAATTTCCAGTTAGACTCCATCTAACCACCCAATCAGAGCTCTTATTAAAAAATAGAATGCTAGATCTTTTATTTAGTTTAGTTTGGTTTTGTTTTGTTTTCCTGTGTATTCAGAGGCATACTTTTTCTTTTTCCTTATTCTGAATCT
>JAUBOD010000825.1:1126344-1141074 GCA_032353885.1 Nothura maculosa | reverse complement strand
TCTTCCTTTGACTGCTCATGTAGCTACATGTATGACTGACAAGGGTCAGTGAGAATGGAAATTGCTCAGGGGAAGATTAGGAGTGGGAATACTTGTTGGATACAAAGGAAGACTGAGGTTGAGGAGAGCAAAATGCTGCAAGAGCAGTGCTAGAGCTTTAGGTAATAGAGGATCCCCTGAAATTAGGGCACCCTGTATGTCCAAGGGGAAACTTGCTTTATACAAAGTTACTATGTGCTCTTGAAATGACTGCTTGCTGCAACACTTAATTATTTCTGTACTGGGACTTTCAGTGAGAATGATTTCTGTGTCATGGAGCACACTGATATGGAAGACAAAAGCTTCCATCTACTTGAAGGAATTCTCTCAGTTTATTTTGCCCCCATCAAACTATTCATTTTAGCTTTTGGCATACTTCATATTCTTTGCCTTGTACAGCTTGTTCTGCCATTGTTTGCAGAATATAGCTATTGCTTGAAGAGAGAATAAATAGCGATACTTCGAGGAAAATTCCACAGAAATAGAAATCCAGTCCAAATTTTGCATTGTCAGAGATCTGAGCTTAAAATAATAAAGATGTAAATAGCTAAGATTCTGATAAGTACATTAATCTAACTCTTAGTGAACAACAATCACTGTAAGATGAGGGAAAAACAAAAAAGCTAAAACCTATTATTTTGTTAATTGAATAAATTCATAGTATCCTGCATAAGAGACATTATAGATGACATGAAAGCTTGAATTATCAAATTTCAGGGCCTTTGTTCCAATTCCATTTCTTGAAGATAGAGAAAGTGAGTTATTTATTTTGGAAAATGAAAGGTCTGGTGTTTGCTAGAGAAGTTAGTCCAAACTTCTATTTCTGACTCAGTTCATGGAAAAGCATAGCATAGAAAACATGCAAGGCATTCCTCCTGGTATTATGTTAATCATGAAAATCTTGACATGAAACCTTATGTGCAACTCTTGAGCAAAGTTTATCTTCAAGCAATGTAGTTAATATTAAATATGATAAAATACCTTTCCATATTCTATCTTTTATATAAAATGATGATATTTAGGTAACAGTAACATTTGTGGATAATGTCTCTGTCCATACACTGTTTAACTTAGAAATGCAATACATCTAAAAAGAAAAAAAATCTCATCTCTCTATCAGTTGTCAGTGAAAATGTGAGAGATCAAAAGAACATGAGGTAAAAAATAAATTTTTATAAGAACAAAAACTGTTGCAAAATAATCAAACCATATTTTAGGAGTATTTAATATGTATGCAAATATATGATGGACTGTCCTCAAAACACAGGTGAGTAGAAGTATTCTCATTGACTTCAATGATCTTTGGGCCATCTTCTGGAGTGTGGTGATATAAGTACAAATCATAGTTTTATGATTTAAGTTTTGTAACAAAATCAAGTGCTTCAAGGATAAATTAATTACAGAAATTTTGTAGTGAGACCTGCATCTATACTCTTTATTATTATGCCACATATTACTAGATAATGACTCCATTCATAGTAATGACCACTCACATGAGGAAGATTGTTGGACTAAGTACAGAGATTCATTTTCACCTCAGCACTGACTGCCAGTACAAATAGGCACTGATTCATTAGTGATTGTTAAGGTATAAAGACAATGTAACATTTTCAAGCTTTAAAGCTTTACTCCCAAATGAGCAAGGATATCTATGCACCTCTTGATAGATTCAAAACAACCTCAGCTCCTAACTAAGTGTCAAATGGGAGCATTTAACACTTTTTCTTGGTCTTTGGAGCATTAGAGCCACAGCTCTACATTAGAAAGGATCTATTGCAAAATAAAATGAAATGTAACTGTAGTTCAATAATGATATGCAATAAGAATATAGTTATATATGACTCAAATAGCTTCTTCAAATTAACAGAAAAATGAGATATACTGTTCTTTTTATTCTAATACTCTGAAAATAAAAGAGAACTCTTTACTGGATTCTTTTATACTAATTTTTTTCTTTCTTCTTTTCTCTTCCTTTGCTGCCTGTCTCCTGTGTCACCATCTGGATCTAAACTGCTTTTCCTCTGCTAAATAAATCTGTGCCTCTTCAATGTTATTATTGGTAGTGAGAGCTGAAATGGCCTCTAGCTCAAGATCTCAGATATTCTCAGTTTCTTCTGATAAGGGATCCAGCAATGATAACAACACAAATGATAACAACTCAGATTCTTCCTATGCTCTTGAGAATTATAAAAGTATAGTAGGAAATCAGTCACTTACTGATGAAGACTTATCTGTGGCACCATGTGAAGATGACATCGAGAAATCTGTTCACCTTAATCAAGATGGCAGCATGACAGTAGAAATGAAAGTTCGATTCAAAATTAAAGAGGAAGAAACCATAAAATGGACAACGACTGTCAGCCGTGCTGGCCTTTCTGATGGCAAAAATATCAATATTGACAATTCTGCAACAGGTGCAGAAGAATGTTTATCTGATGTAAATATGTCAGCATGTATAAAATCAGAAGAGGTTCCATTCTTGGAGAGCTCCAGTAATGAAGTGGGAGTCTCATTGCAGCAGATCAATGCAGAAGTGTCAGAAAAAGAATCACAGTCTGATTTAAAAGCTGCTGATTATAGCATCTGTCAGACAAACAGTTCTGCAGACCTAGATGTAAGCAACGAATCTGAGAATAAAACAAGATCCCGTTTTTATAGGCCTCCCACCCCTGGGCCAAGACGTGTTAGACAAAAGAAAGCAGTAGTTGAAAGTGTCACCTTGGTATGTGAAAAGGAGGTTCAGGAGAAGACAGTTGGACAGTTTTCCTACAGTGAGGAAATACAGGGTGGTGAAAGCAAATCTGAGTATTGTATGGTTGCTCATTCAAGCAGCAAAAAATCAAGTATAAGTGACCCAAATTTTAATGAAATGAGTGACAATGATTTGTTAAAGCTTTCTTTAGAGAGTAGAAAAAAAGAAGAGATGCTTTTTAAAGTAAGCCACAAAAGTCGTGATATGATAGAAACCTCAAATATGAAGAAATTAGATGTGTCTGATGAGGATGAATTGTCACATAAAATATTAGATAAATCAGTTTTAGAACAAAGTACATATAATAGATTAGTATCAGCCTGCAAAACTAACATTAGTGGTTTTACACCATCATCAAAAATATACCAGGGAACTAGGCCAGTTTCTGCAGACAATACTCAGGAGCTGTGTGATCTTAAACAAATACGAAGATCACTGAGTTCTTTCATTAGCTACTCAGAATTAATTCAGTCAAAAAATGAAGAAAGAAAATGTAAAACTTCTGATTTATTATATTTTTCTCAAGACTCAGTGCGTTCACCCTCTTCTAGACATAGTCTGACAAATATGATACCTGTACACAGTAAAGCTGCCATTGAAAAAACAGGTCCAACAACTGGATTCTTTCCTAGTGTTACTGAAAGTGAGAATCAAATCAGTGTCAGGACTGAATCTGTTATGACAACATATCCGACTGATGAAAATCAGCCTGCATCTTCCCTCATGAAAAAGAAGAAGAGAAAATGTTTATCTAACTTTCCAGAACAAGATATACATGAAAATGAAAAAAATAAAGAAGTCTTAGGAATAATTAAAAGTCAGGGAATGCATATTACAAGTGAAACTACACAGAATTCCACAATACAGGCTACAGATAATTATTCTGAAATGCCTCAGAAAAAAGGAATGGAATATTTTGTCAAGGCTGGTGATGGATCTGTTAATTCAGAAAAAAATGTAACTCCTGATGATGAGTTTTATCACCAGTCTTCAGTAGAAAACCCAGAAAATGGATTATCTAATAGGAAAATAAGAACTAACAGGCAGCTGACCAAAATAAAATCCAAGTCAGGCAAAAAACCCACTTTGGCTTTGTCTGCAAAGCAAGAAGATAGCCAAATGAGAGTTGACTCAAAAAATGAAACTGAACAGGATCAAGATAACTTGATTATTAAGAAAGAAGGCACACATCTCACAACTAATTCTGTTGAACAGATACCTAAGTCAACAACAATATCCAAGTCATTGTCGGAAGTATCAAAGGATCATAATTTAGAAAAAGAAAGGGATAATAATGTTTTGGAAAATTTGTCATCAAAAAAAGAGAAAAAGCAAAAGAGAATTAAGAAGAATCTAAGTAAAACATCAAGTAAGTTAAGTGTGTCAGAGAGAACCCTTACACTAGAGCCTCTGAAACGGCAGGATTTTCAAGATGAGGTTGCGGAGCATTCACTTGAAAATTATGTTCAAAGTTGGCTGAAAAACTTGTTACCAAATTCAGTCTTACCCCCTATAAACAAAAAAGAAGGAAATGTAGATAATAGTAAAGTTTGTCTTTTTTCTGAAGAAAATATTGATACTTTCATCAACAAAGAAACTAGATATATCACAGATAAAGTACATGTGATGAGAAAAAATACCCTGGTTGAACACAATCTAACTAAAAAAACATTAAAGTCTCTTTGTGAATTAGAAGGTATTGAAGAGTCATCAAAACATTCATGTGGAAGACAAATTGACTCTTTGATTAATGCTAATATACCTGTAATAGAAGAAGCCAAGTATTTATTACAGTCAGATTTCCATCATGACACTAAACTACAAATGTTTCATGAAACACATGACAAGGATAATAAGAGGTCAGAAGTTGATATTCAAGATACTAATCTCTATGAAAGAAAAAGTTCTGAGGTTGCAGTTCAAGTTGATTCCCCAGCTGTCAATGAGAAGATGGGAACAGATGTTGAGAGTAACTGCATGTCCAGCATGTTGCTGGGTGAATTTCAATCTGTTTTGCTCAATCTTCAAAAAGAACATAGTGGTTGTATAGGAAAAACATGCAGCCTTTCAGATCTTTCTCCTTCGGCCTTTGGTTCTTCCTCCAATCTCCTCCTAGCTTGGCTACTTGTATTGAATCTGAGAGAGAGTTTGACTGGAACAACAAAAAATGATATCCAAAAAACTATCTGTAGCTGTTCAGAAATATTTACACAACTGCCATTTCTGAAACAAGCTACACTCGTAGAAAAAATTGATGAACTGAAGACTGCTATCTCACATTTTGAACAGTCAACAGAAAATAACTTGCTACAGTCTAAGAGGGAACTCAAAAAACAGGATTCTACATATTGCCATGAAAATGCGCCCACATCTGAAAATTTTAATAGTATATATTTGCAAGAAAATGAAAACTCAGTTGAATCCTGCTTTCCAAAGGACAGTATAAATTATGAAGAAGCTCAGGAAAATGCTGGAGAATTAGAAAGCTCTTCTGATATACAGAAAGAACTTCATACAGCAACGATGACTTTGGAATTAAATGATTTCAGTGCTTCTGAAGCACTGCTAATTGGGAAACCTAGCAATACTAATTCAGATAATTGTAGCCTTACTTCATCTGTAAAGCCACCTGAAAGAAATGAAGAAATGGTCGATAGCTCACTACAACATTCTCACGATACTGGCGCATTGCTTGACAATGAACAGTCAGGAACTTCAGTAGAGCCAAACTCAACTTTTCCTAAGGTAACTCCCAATGACAAAAACTGTAATTTAGATCAGGTTACTTCTGAGGTAGTAGGAGAAAAAGATATCACACATGTTACTATCTATAAAAGCAAAAATGAGAAAGTTGCCACCAAATCAACAAGTAATGATGAAAAGCCAAATAACCAACTTAAACAAGATTCTGACCTCTCTACAGAATATGATTATGAGGATGATTCTGTTCAGGAAGGAAGGAAATACACAGAAACACATGAAGAAACGTCTGAGAGGTTGTCTACACCTTCTCCATTATCTTTTTGTTATGAATCTAAGCAAATTACAGAATGTGATATGAATGAAGGAGAACAAATATTACAAGTGGAAGAACCGGAGAATAAAACATGTTCAGATATTTCTCGATTAGAAAAACGCTTAAAAAGTCCTGCTACATCAGACTGGTCAGACTACAGGCCTGACAGTGAAGAAAGTGATTGTAACTTTAGAGCATCCAGTGATTTGACCAATGAAAGTGGGGAGGAAGCAGTACTTGAAAAACATTATAATACTGGCTATGTAAAAAGGACCATTGAACGACTTTATGGTAAGGCAGAAGCTTCGTTTAAGCCTAACTTTCACACAGGAGTTCCTTACATGTCCAAATTACTTCAAAAGGATACTGAGGAATTTCACTCTACAGTGGTGCAAAAAAAAGTTTCTTTTTTTGAAGAACCTAAGTCATATTCTGCAGAGGAGTTGTCGTTTCCACTTCTATCCCAAGAATTTCCAGAAAACATAAACAAAGATGACATTACGTGGAGAAGAGAAAATATTTCTTTACCAGGATCACAATCTGCTCTTAATGGAGAAGAGACAGCTTATACTAATGACTGCTCAGGGGAACCTCCAATGCAATGTCATCAATCTGGTATACATCCTAATGAAGATGAGGGAATATTGATTGATAAAGGCAAATGGCTTCTTAAAGAAAATCATCTAATCAGACAATCGCCACCTGAAAGGACTGGAATGTACGGTAATTTAGATTCAACTTCAACAGACACAATGCTTGATACCAATAGTGAAGATGCTCCATACTCACATTTTGGCAATCATCTGACTCAATATCCAGTTCTGAAAGAAATTTCTTCTTCAGAACTTGAAGATATGGCTAAACCTTCTGAAAATGTTTGCAACTATTTCAATATGCCTCATAACAGTGATTCAGATCCTTTTCTGGATTCAGACTTGAGTACAAAAAACAAACCTAGTCCCAACTGTAAAATCACCTCTCTTCCTGTAGGAAACAAAGAAAAGATCAACCCATCAGTAATGGAATATTCTACTTCTAAATGTGTTTCCACAGGAGCTAATACTAATTTTACACCTATAACATCTGTAGAGTTTAGATTGCCTGATAACAAGGTGCATCCGTTAACACAGCCTTTAAATGATGAACCCATACAGTCTCAGCCAAATGATATCAATAATGCTAACAGAAGTGCTCTTCAGGAAGAAGATTCTTTAGATAAACTCCATGCTATATGTGGCCAGCATTGCCCAATATTGATGGCAATAGTAACTCCAGTTAATGAAGAACAGAGAGGATATGCCTACCAAAAAGCATCTGATATTGAGAACCAGCTAGGTCTCTATTCATTGGCCAAGAAGAATAATCATTTACCATGGTCAGGCAAAGGTTTAATAAAAGATGAAAATAATCATGTGACTATGAAGAATAACTGTATCAGTAGGATTGCCAATAATATTTTTAATAAGTTTTATGCTAATAACACATTAGATTTTATTAGTAACCTCGAGCTTCCAAAAACTTCAACCCTGAAAGGCAGAAACAATTTAGGGAAGTTATGTGTTATAGATGATATGAATGTGAATCCTGTGAAGATCCACAATTGTCATAATAGTGTACCCAAAAATAAAGTTAGTGATGTAGCGGTAAGCACAAATAGTGAGTTATCAGATAGAAACTCCAAAACATGCCAAAGCTCAAGAATAATTCTAATTCCTATTGTTGAAGAAAAATTGTCTACTTTATTGACAGATCCATCAGAAATCTGTCATTCTGAAATATCCTTGAACTGTGAAACTTCTTTAAGCAGCATCAAACATAATGCCTCTGAAATTACAAAAAATGAAAATGCCTTTCCTACAGAAGAAGATGAAGAAGGAAGTTCCTTCTGTGCCATGGAAAATGGAAACAACAAAGAAAAGAAAGATACATAATAAAAATCTTCAGAGATTTGTAAATTTACATTGGTAAGAACATTTTCAGAAAATAAGTAATCATGAAGTAAACTTAGGAATCCCAAGCAGAACCCCCAAAGTGAAGACAACTTAAGTCCGGATAAATACTAATCACAATTTTATATGACTGTGAAAAACGAGATAATTACTCAAAACGTTTGTAGGAACCGATCTAGGACAAAAGCTCTTCTCCTAACATGGTGATATTCTCCTTGAAAAAAATACCTCAGAAATATTGTCTATTAGATATACATCTTTTTCATAGAGAAACAATTTCTGCTTGTTCGAACAAAGGATTTAAAGTTTGAAATACTTATCTAAATTTCTGTATTTTATGACATTTGAGAACAAACTTGAGAATTATCTTTCAGCATAACTGTTTTATTCAGAAATAATCAACTGAGATTATTAATTTGAAAAGAAAAGTAGGAAATACTATTCAAGTCCTGTACTATAATGAAAAACATCAAATAGTTCTATTAATTTTATACAGATCAACATAATCAACCAGCTATTTCAGTTTTTAAAAAACAGATTCAGAATAGTAGTAAGTGAGTAAAGTGATCTTTGAGGCTACATATACGCCATCCATACCCCAAAGGAGAGAGACTCTTTTATCCAGAGGATACTACATATGGAGCATATTTATTACCCCTGCTGTTAAACAATAACTGAGGAGGAAGACTCAGTGTCAGTGGACTTCCTGACTGCCCTTGCCATATTCCCTTTGGAAGCAGCACGGCTTACTCTTAAAAACCATTATATGATGTATACCATATGTTTTAATTCTGTGTTCTTTTCAATCTCTGTTGAGGCTTGTATAAAGATCATCCATTTTATATTCTTTTCTTCCTTTTTTTTGTAAATATTGGATTAAGACAGTCTTATTATGTTTCAGGATCTTTTGGTCTACTGTTAGAATGATTTTGGATATCTGTCTACAACATCTTTTCATATCCTCTGTGTGTAGTATATATAGCATTCAGCTTGCAATTTTAAGTAAATTATATAAAATATAAAAATAGAAAATATTTAATGTATATTGTGGTTAGCCTGAGTATTTTGTTTTCATGGCTATATTTTAATCTCTTATATCAAACACTACCTTACCTTATTGTCAGAGTCAGAAATGCCTCTAAAGAAGTAAGGTGCTGTTCAGTTACAGTATGAGAATTTGGCCAGTCTGTCTTAGAGGCCATGTCTGGAGTAAACAGCAGGTCTGTGCTGTGAGCAACTTTAGATTGTGGTACTTCAGTAATGCAGACTAGTGCAGACTAATTAAAGCCCGTCACAACTCCCCTGTGTCTTTATTGCCTCCCTGACGAAACCTAGACATACCAAAGGAAGCAGAAGTGGGACCTGGAGCAAAACGGCTTTGCAGTACTGCTAGGAAATGTGGAATTCTTCAATTTTCCTTAAGAATTCACAATGGCGGTTATATGACCTCATAACTGATAAGTTTCTGTTGTTTGAAGCAGTGTTATATTCTATGTAATAAACAATCATTACAGCCCTGAAACAACATAGTGAAATTGTGCTAATATATTATGCACCAACCATGCCATTATCAGATTATACTGGCCTTGTTTCTGACCTTCCTTGACCAATTTCCACATCCTTTAGTGTCCTTCAATGGTATTTTATGACTGTTTCAAATGAATAGACTCAATTGCATTTTTTTTTCATCTGTTTACATGGCAGTTCAGAAATAAAACACAGATTGGAAAATGAAAGTTGAAATTAGTAGCAGAATTCAACTAAATGCCATGTAGCATTCTGTGTGCTAGGCTTTTAGGCCCTAATTAAAGAATAATGGGGCCGAGTTCAGTTGGAGGCCTGTGGCCAGTGGTGTCCCCCAGGAATCAGTACTGGGCCCAGTGCTGTTCAACTTGCTCATCAATGACCTGGACAAGGGCATAGAGTACCTTCACCCTGAGTAAGTTTGCAGATGATACCAAGCTGAGTGGAATGGCTGACACTCCAGAGGTCTGTGCTGCCATTCACAGGGACCTGGACAGGTCAGAGAGATGGGCAGAAATGAACCTCCTGAGGTTCAAAAAGGACAAGTGCAGGGTCCTGCATCTGGGGAGGAATAACCCCAGTACAGATTAGGGGCTGACCTGCAGGAGAGTGGCTCTGAGGAGAGGGACCTAGGAGTCCTGGTTGACACCAAGTTTACCATGAGTCAGCAGTGTGCCCTCATGGCCAAGAAGGCCAATGGGATCCTGACTGCATCAGGAGGAGCGTTGCCAGCAGGTCAAGGGAGAGGATCCTGTCCCTCTCCTCAGCTCTGGTGAGGCTGCACCTAGAGTACTGTGTGCAGTTCTGGGCCCCCCAGTCTAAGAGGCATGTGTAATTTCAATGGAAAGGGTCCAGTGGAGAGCTACAAAGATGATTAAGGGACTGCAACATCTCTCATACGAGGACAGACTGAGTGAGTTGGGCCTGTTTTCTCTGGAGAAGAGAAGATTGAGAGGGCATCTGATTAATATGTGTAAGTACATGAAGGGACATGACAGGACAAGGGGAAATGAGTATAAGTTGAAACACAAGAAGTTCCTTCTCCATATGAGGAAGAAATTCTTCATGGAGAGGGTGATAGAGCCCTGGAAACGGCTGCAAGATCTTCCAAACCTGCCTGGATGCCACCCTGTGGCACATGCTTTAGGTGTCCCTGCTGGAGCAGGGGAGTTAGAACAGATGATCTCCAGAGGTCCCCTCCATTCTTAACCATTCTGTAATTCTGTGATTCTGCGAATAACGTTAACGTTATCAGGAAAACTGATAAGAAAACATAAGTTAGATATAACTCAACAAGTTATACTATATATACTCAACTCTTCAAGGATTCATAGCACCCATTTGACTTTAGATTATTCAGCCCTTCAAAAACCCTTAGTTGCAGGCTTATTGTAGGGATACTGAGCAAATGGATAAATTACTTGCTCATAGTATTATTTTTATACTTTTAAAATGTTTTAAATTAAAATTTGACTTTTATTTTGCTTTATATTATCTCTTTTCTATTATTGTGGATTTTATGATCCTCTTTTGATAATTCTTAGCAACTATATTAGAGAATTTGTCTACTTTTTGCAGTATGTAGGTAAAAATATGAAATAGAGATCACTCCTAACACTGATTCATGAGGAACATAGTATTACTCCTATAAGATAATACCTCTCATTTCAAAAAAGCTTATAGTTTTCCATCTAGATATTGATGGAAACACACTGCAGCTTTTACACTAACCATCTCCACCGTTTTAATTATTGATTTTTTAATTCAGACTCAAATAGTTTAGAACTGCTGTACTTTCACTGCCTACAAAGATGAGTTATCTTAATGAAGGACATTAGGTATTTGAACAAGGCTGGTCGAGATATCTAGGGTTGTACACTTTTGGCAAATTGACTCTGGATTTTTTTTTTCTGTTTACCCATATACAACTGAAGAAAAGTGTTTCTTCAAGCAAATATGTTCAAAAACATTGTATACTATTGTTCTGGAGTAAATATATATCAAAAATAATTTTTATAATTTCCCATCCTGACATTTCCCAAACACTCATTAAACATTTGATTCCCAAATGCCATTCTCATTAAAAAACTTAGGCCAAGTAACTTTACTTTATCGTGAGAGTATCATTAGTCTTCTCATACTCAGTGTGCATAGTCCTTCTATGCTTATTCTTCTTTACTGTTTACGTTTAAACAACATTTCACTATTTTGCTTTTATTTCTTTCACTAGATCTCATTTATCAGCTCAGTTAAATTTTTACCAGTTTACTTTTCAAAATTAGCTTTTTAAATCAAAGATTTAATATAAGATGCTCTCCTATGTCCTACTTTTTAGCTTAATGGAATCATTCTGTGATTGGTTATTTCAGGGATATTTTATACATTTTCTCTTTTTAAAGTATCTTCACTACTTCACTACATTAAATCTAATTCTAAAATACAATTCTGTCTAGTGATTATTTCAGGAAGAAATCTACTGGCTGTGGCAAATAGGAAACTGCTTTCTATCATTACTAGTGGGATTTTTTTCTCCTATCTCTGTAAGTTAAACCCTCATTTATCATCATGATAAAATTCTTGGTACTGACTTCCACCGTCTTATTTTTTTCAGCTATCTTATTACAAAGTAAATTTGATCCAAACAGATTCTGTTTCATCCATGTTGTTCATTTGTATACTTTCTGATAAAATTTACTTGCTTTCCTGACTAGTTACCTACATAAGTTATTGTTTCATAGCCATACTCCAGGTGTGATTACTATTTAATAATATTGATGTCATCTCTGAAAATGCAGCACCAGTAATTCTATTTATTTTATTGGCCATTTCATCGCATTAGTATACAAAATTTCATTTGTTATTTAGAAAATCATCCATTTTTCTTAAATTAGATTCAAAATTTTCATTAATTGCATGTGTTAATTACTGCCCTTATCAATTTTACAGATTCAATTTCATCAATTTCATTTTCATGAGCAACTTTAGGAAAAATTTCTTGACAGTGAGAGTGACAGAACAGGTTGCTAAGAGAGGTTGTGGAATCTCATTCTATGTAGATAATTAAAACCTGTTTGGACCCAATCCTGTGTGACCTTGTAGCTGACCTTATGTGTGCAAGTGAATTGGACTAGATGATCTCCAAAAGTCCCTTCCAACCTTAATGATTCTATTGTTTTTGGTTTTCTGCTTTCTGTGCATCAAAACTACTGTGGGACTGTATTAGTCCCAACAAATTTCTTTCTCATTTTTAGAAATTCTTTTAAACATTTATGCCAGCCATTATAATACATCTGCAGTATTTCTGAAAAGAAGAATCAATTTTTTTCATAAGGGCATTCCAAGATCTCTAACCTGTTTTCATATCATTAGTGCATGTGCCATCAGATGACCTTTACTTTTGCCTTGAACCACAGAATTTTACTTACCTTTCTTTGAATATTTTCCCCACACTCTCAGAGGAACCCTTTATTTACTTACACAACAATTTTAGTAGTAGTATTCACTTTAATATAAAGAGCAGGTGATCAATGTACCTCTCCTTTCAAGATACTCAAATATTGTAAATTTGCTTCCAGCAAGCAGTGCATTCTTCGTCTTTTTTTTTTTTTAAGACATGGTAACAATCCTTGTTTGTGGCATTTTGTTTCTTTTTGGACTTCAGTCAGCGAGCCATTCTTTCTTCATCTTCAAATAGAGAGACAGTTATTATTTATTCTCTATTCTTTCAGTTTAACAAGTTCAGACTACAACAGTTCTTATAAATATGAAGCTTAACCTCTTCATAAAAAATGTGTGTTTAGCAGTTTATTATGTTGTTTAACAATGACAGTATAATTACTTAGAAAGTATTGGCAGTACATCTAGTATGCATATTCACAGTATATTCCAGGAAACTGCTGACATTCATGAGTATTTCTTTATAACTGAGTAGTATATTGCACGCAAAATTTCTGCTAATAATGAAATATTTTAGATGGATGCTCTTAAGCCATGCAACTTCTCCCACATTTGCTTGTGTATTAAAATTCTAACATTTTCAACTCAGACTGTCTATAGGTCATAGATGTCCAGGATAGGACTGTGGTATAAATAATGTTAAAAAAAAAAAGGTGGAGAAAAATGATTATTGAAGTTCTATTTGAAAGGAGAGAAAAGTAGGAAAGAAAAGAGATTACTTATGTATGCTGACAAATGACAGACTTCTCTGTATGTTGGGAGCTGCTATAGGTTTTACTTCAGCAGTATTATTACAGTACACTAAAGAATCTATAGCCAACTACAATGTTATTGGAACCTTAGTGTTTGCAAACACTGCATAGCATATTTGGTATATTCACCAGTACTCAATCTATTTGCTTAATCATAACATCTGCGAATTTAGGCAACTTTTTTTATTGATTGCTTGAGACGCTGAGATTAGATCTATGTGTAATAGACTCCCAGCTGATAACATACTCTACAAATCTGTTTTGATTTCCAATGATGTTGCTGTCATATGCAGATAACAGAGATTGCATAAGAATTCAGGAAGAGATGAAATCAAAAGACCTAGTAATGTCATCACCATTTTACATAGTCTTTTATAAGTGTTTTTTACAGGGTTTTTTAGAAGCTGTCTTTATGGAGCCGACATTAGTGCAAGTGTACATGTCAGCAACAGATCAGACACAGGAAAGATCCATATCACTCAAATTTTCAGGCTAAATAATCTTCATTTCAGATTCATTTACATTTCAAGGTCTTGGGTTCAGTCCTCAAAGATGAGCGATGTATCGTGTCGTGTACCTCGTGTACATCGTGTACCTCTCTGTCTCTTCCCTCAAAATTTGGCAGATAATATCTATTCTAATAACTACTTATTCTGCACCATTGCAGTTCCCAAGATAGGTGTTTTTTGCAAATATAACATACTGGTCACACAAAAGTGAAAATTTCCTGAATAAGTATAAAAACAGCTCAAGTGCAAATGGGACTCCTGGATTCTGCTATGATGTTTCACTAAAGGTTTATGATCGTATAACATCAAAATAACAAGGGAATTTACTAAGCCTTATTTTTTTTGTTATTTATTAAAAGCAATATTAATAGTTAATAAGTGATGTGAAGTACTTACATTTTCAGTTTGTTTAATTCATAGATATAAAAATATTGACATATACTCATTCTAGGTCAGCCTATCTTTTCAATTTCTCAAATATCTTTTCCTTTTGTTGAAGCTAAATATAGGCAAATAAAAATCATAGACTCATAGAATGGTTAAGGTTGGAAGGAACCACAGGGGTCATTTAGTCCACCCCTCCTGCACATGCAGGGTCACCTAGAGCATGTGGCACAGGGCTGCATTCAAGTGAGTTTTAAAGATCTCCAAAGAAGGAGACTCCATAACCTCTCTGGGCAGCCTGTTCCAGTGCTCTGTCACCCTCACAGTCAAGAAATATTTCCTGAAGTTC
>JAUBOD010000825.1:1105471-1119353 GCA_032353885.1 Nothura maculosa | reverse complement strand
TGTCACAAGCAGTGTTAAAGAACCAAAATCTGTTCCTTTAATACCTGTTGTAATAAGAAAACAGGTTAAAAGGCCTACTATTGCAAGCATTACTGTTTGGTAAGGCATACCACCTACCACAGGCACATATGGATCTATTAACCTGAACAACATGGCTATTCTTTTCAGGATAGTATCTGAGCCAATAATTCCTATTTTGTGGGGCTTTATTTGACTTACCCTGACCTATACTTTTGAATATGATAAAGTGAAGGGTCAGCTTGGAGATTTTTATGTCTATGGAACAGACATGTCCCAAAAACATGGGTCTATGATTCCATCTGTTAGCACAGACCTCTACCTTCACAGATTACAGCAGACTCCCACAGAAATCAAGTCTGCTACTACTCCAGCTGAAGTTGTAGTGACTTAAGTTGTAATTTTTGGTGCTACTTTAGGTGCGATTACTGAACCTCTACTCAGGGGAGCAGTTTTACTTCCCCGCACATCGATGGCTAATTCGGGACCAAGATGATGGGGAAATCTGTCTGGAGCTTCCTGTTTTATATCACGGTCAACCCATTCTTCCTGGTAAGCCTAATATCACATCAACCATGTCGGGCCACAGACTCAGGCTGATAAAGATGAACTTGCTATTTTCATCAGTCCCTCTACTATTTTTGGCAGCTACAGTGTTTCTTCTGTGTTCTTTTCTTCTGATTACTCATCATACTCAGATTAAAAAGGCTGTAATTCACGGGAGAGATGGCAGAGTCCTTAACCTAAAGAGTTTAATTTTCCTTTTTTTTTTTTTTTTTTTTTCTTCTTCTCAAAAAAGACTCCTGTTTTGGTAAGATTTTCAGCATCTAAAAATAGAGACAATAGTAACAACATCTTATAGATATTACTTTGTATTTATATTCATAAAACTCAGGAAACAGAAGAAACATATGAAAATCATGAAGCCATCATGAGTCAGATCACAAACCGTTTCTTTCCATAGCTGAGGATGATAATTTGGTATGACTATTCTAACTGCAGTTTTAATTTTAACTTCTGAGTTTGGAATAAAACTTCAACAGCAAGTTAGATATTTCATAAGTATACAAATCCCCATACTCTTCATGCTAATATCAGGATTGTTTTGTAATTCTAAGGGTCCAGGATACCAAACAACGGCAACATTATTAAGTGCTGCTGCTGTTGCGACATTAGTGGTTGTAATGGCCTATCTTTTGTAGTATTGCACCAATAACTGTCACCCATGTAGGGAGGAAGAGGAGAATTCAATCCCTTCTCAAAAATAGCTATAGACAGGGCAAGAGAAAATGGTCTCAAGTTGGCCGGGGTGGGGTTAAAGTTAGACATTGGAAAAATTTCTACACAGAAAAAGTGAGGAAGCTTTGGAACAGGCTGCCCAGGGAAAGTCTTGGAGTCACCATCTCTGGCAGTGTTCGAGAAATGTGTAGATGAGGCACCTAAGTACGTGGTTTAGTAGGCAGGGTGGTGATGGGTTTAAGGCTGAACTTGATGATCTTGAAGGTCTCTTCCAAGTATGATGCTATGATTCTCTGAGGGATTTATTTTGCTATACTGTCTCTTTGCTTTAGCTTTAGCAATGGGAAAGAGGTGGGCAGAGGCTGTATATATTTTTCCCTTCTCCACAGCTACCAATGCTCCTTCCTAGCCCCAGAAAAACACAGGAGCATTTCTGAGGCAAGATGTTGGTGAGAGCAAGAAGCTGGGGTAGCTATTCTTGTATTTTAGGATATACATGTGATGGGCAAATGTCATTGCAACACCAATATTACTGCACCTTTCTCTTAAGCAAGATCCACCTGGGACATGTTCCTCCTCTCTTTCCATGAGAACTGCAGAGTACAAGGTTAATATGGTATGAGAAATTCCCTCTATCACTCTCTAAAACCTATTTGACCTACTTTTCAGAATGGTTAATAGTATAACAAATATTCGGTGAAATTGCAGTACTTTTGCTGATCAGGTATGAAATGTTATCATCATAAGTTTTATGGGTACAGGCTAGTGGATGAGGAAAAAAAAATGAGTATCTAGAAAATTGCACATGAATGTGGAGAAACATGCCATCAGGCATTTTACTGCCACAGAACTCAGTTATCTTAATCTGTAAATTTGCCTATGATGACTGAGCACTGAGGTTAAGAACTTTAGAAGAGTGGAAAAAATACATGTAACTCATTAATATGCCTTTGCTAGAAAAAGAATTCCTGCTATTCTTTTCCTCTCAATCTAGATAGCAGCAGTAAATGGCTCATGAAATGCTGTGGAGAAAGGTTGGCTAACACTAACTACAGTGAATCGGGATCCAGGATAGTTAGGATCCTTATGCCCCAAGAAATGAAATGTCCCAAAATAGTGAACCTCCTTCCTTCAAATCTGATCTCTTTGGGAGACTCTTAATATTATTAGCATAGGGAAACTCATGCAATAGTAAAAAAAAAAAACCCTAACCTTTTAAATAAACAATAAATAATGAACATCAACATGTTATTGATTAATTATCATTAACATGTAATTAATTTGAATGAATTTGAATTCCTACCTTGCAATAGCAGTTCTTCCCAGAGTTTCCTTCCTTACTCAGTATTCTGGCACCTTGACTATACATAGAAGACTTCTAATTCCAGGCTCTACTTTCTAAGCTATTTGTTTCTGAAATAAAGAAATCATGAAAGATTTTTATTATCGGGTAGTTTTATTATCCACTCTCTCAATCTGCATTTTATCCTTGGTAACCTCTCCCTCACACAGGAAAAGGAAGAAAGGAACATGTGTATACTTCTGCCAACCTCAGTATAAGAGGAGTTGTGTGAAGGGTGGGAGATGGGAGTTTCGGCTGTAACTCGGTAATTGAAAGAGCCTGTGCTGCTTTCTGTCAGTGTTAGATTTCTGCATGAGGCAGAAACAAGAGCATAGCTTTTAACTTCAAGGAAGATAGTTTGATAACAGAACAAATGAAGAGGACTGGATTCAGCCTAAAAGAGAGATGATGAGAGGCACTTTATAACCAATTTCTGAACAAGAGGAGGCTGAAACACTTTCTGATTTAATAGTCATATTCACGGGGAAAAAATGTGAGAATTAAATAAAACAAGAAATATTACATGGAGCCTTCATGGCACTGATTTTGAGGCACCAAACAGCAATACATTTAACTTTTTTTCCTGAGCTATCCTAATTTTGACCCTTTCTACCCATGCATTATGGCAGAATCCTTAATTATATGCTAGTGCATTATGCTCTAAGGATAAATCAGCATTACACCGTGTTTGGTTACTGTTGAAATTCTACTTTTCTTGTCACAGAGGCAGAAAATGCATAGTTAATGTAAGAGGGAAATCTATTAAGATAGAGGTTTGTCATGATTTTAGATATGGAGTGTTGACATGGAGAAATGGATTCTACATCCTGCCTTAGCCATAGTTTCTACATAGAATGAGATATCAGTTTACACATATCAGGTGGTGACATGGTACACAGTGTAGACAAAGTAAAATATTAGCTGACGGCTATTAAATGAAAACTATTTTAATTATTGAAACAGCTATATTCTGAGGAAAACTGTCAAAAGCTTCTGTCATTAATACATGGCTTTTTTTCCCTGCCATACTAGTTGATCAGACAAAGAAGTAGATTCTACTTTTTTGTCCTACTTCTCACAATTCATAGGCAGATAGGGGAAAAAAATGTTTCACAAATACTCAATTATAATACTAGGTTTAGAGAACTATATTTACAAATATAGTATTTTATACTTATAGACCAAATTAGATGTAAAGAATACAGTTCCCTCTCTTAATCTCTGTTCTGAAAACTAGTCCATGGAGTATCTAAAAGAAAGACAATCTACTAATATTTGGATAAAAAGTGTAAAAATTATAAATACCATCATGATTCCCAGCTTTATGGAAGGGTGAAGGAAGTGTCAAAACTTATAAAATAAATGCCTCAATTTTTTTATTTAACTATTTCAAACCTTTGTTCTTATTTTTTTACAGAGCATGTCTGTAGTACAATATTCCAGTGGAGTTTAGAGCTACCCAGGGAACACATCTAAATGAGCTCACTTTGACGTTAAAAACATCCTAATCCTAGTGCTCTGTGTGGGCACATTAAAATAATGCATACAGATTATATACTGATTTAGCTAGATTGTTGCTTCTATCCAAATTTTATTGAGCAGCCTGTAAATAATAATATGGTAAATAATAAATAAACATAAAATAAACATGAAAAGATTGAAAAATACACTTGGCACAAATCCAAATATAGATTTATCATGAATGGGTTGACACTTAAAAAAGGTGTTTGGCCATCAGAAGTGTTGTCCAACGAAGGTCAGCAAGCCTTGTCTGCTAGCTGGACTGACCTGGGGTTCTACTCGTCCCAGGGCCATAAAGCACAGACACCAAAATGGGGATGCAGCAAATGGTGTTTATTGCGTCGTTCGATTTGTATATATACTGCTAGTATGGTGGGGAGATTCACCTACTGCCCAATTAGTCGGCATGGGGTTATCAGTAAGGTAATTAATTATGCCTCCAGCTTCCCGTGACATCGCAACATCTTCCGAACGCCATTCCCTGTGCTCTACCCCCTATGCTATACCACACTATATACTACTATATACTACTATACTACATCATCTACTTTGGCTAAGCTCTCTACCTTATTAAGCCCTAAAAAGCATGGTAAGTTCCCACACAGAAGGATCAACTCTGAGCAATATCCTACTGATGAACTGAAGTCAAATTTTGTAACATATTTCAGGTGGGAACAATAATAGAATGATGATAATGCTGATGGTTCTGGACCAAGATGGATAATGGTTCTGGACCCAGAAGTCCAGAAAGTCTTTTTATTTGGAAAGGCAGAGCAGGACAAGTACTACAGAGCAGGACTACATCCAGAACAGGAGATTATTTTCTCTACCTTTCATTCAGTCTCTTTGTATCTCATTTTGTCTAACAAAATATTTTATTACTGCCTGTAAACTTTGCCTTTCTCATGTTCCTGTGGAAGAGCATTACTACATAATTTGAATAATTGCAAATTCTGAATTTTCTGGGTTTCTTACATCTGTATTTTAATAAACACTGTTTATATATAGATATCTATTATTTATGTATCAACATCTCGAGTTGCACGGATTTTGACTTAGATTTTATTTTATTGTGGATTATACATTTCCACCAAATAGTTATTAAATTTAGGCCCTAGATTTTTCCTCACAAATTCCCAGTATTTAAAGAATTTTCATATTAATATAATAGAGGAAGTTTATACTATCCTATTGCATGGAGCACTAAAATATTAAAGCAGCACAGCTTTCTGAATTCTAAGGTCCTAGAAAACTATCGTGCTAGATTTTTGCTTTTTGAGTTAACCATATTCAAAAGGTTCATGACACCTGTTGACTATTTAAGTTTTGATCCCACTTATGATGACTCAGTTTAAACTTATGTCTCTTACTTTTCTGCTTTGTGATGACTTCAAGAGGTTCTGCAGAACCAAAAACATGATTATGCCTTTAAAGCTCAGTTCTGCATTCCCCACAGTGACATCCTGGGCTAAAAACATTAATATAAAACAAAAAAAAATCCCCTTGCATATTATTTCACATAACAGATTTTTTTAAAAAATCTTTATGCAGTAACTACCTTAAAAGAAACCCTACAGACGCTTTGGCAGCTGTATGATACTGTAGCTACAATAATGATTACTGTATGAAAAGCTGTCGTCTTTTATTTTCAGTGACTGTCTATGAAGTGCATGTGACAACAGGAGAGCTGTGGAATGCTGGAACTGAAGCTGATGTCTATATTTCTATCTATGGAGAAAGAGGTGATACAGGTTCAAGGCAGCTGCATAGGTCAACAAAACCCAAGAAATTTTTAAATGGACAAGTGAGTAAAAAAATACATTTTCTGATATTTTTGGCTTGGTTTTCTCTCTCATACATCCCAGAAAAAAAATGCAATTATAAAAAACGTAAGTATGGTATTTCAATATTCCTCCCCAAATTGCATAATTAAACTAAAGTCACTCTCAAAAGGCATATCAGTGTTTTTGGAAGACAATTTAAAACTTGTTTATAAAATAGTTAAACTACATTTATTTTTAATTCTTTAATATATTTGGTTCAATATATGGAAAGGAAATGAAACTTTAGATTTTTTATCTGTATTTCTAATGCTGAAATCTTCTGCAGTTTGTAATTGTTTAGTCAATTAAGCTTTAGGTAAGTTTCTGTTTTCTCACTCAAATCCACTCATCTGAGTAGAACTGCTCCTATTAGCAAAGTGATTAGGCTTCAATATTTCTGTTGTTACAAGAATTCTGTCTTGCTTTATCTGTTCTGTTGTTATCTGATATTTTATAGATCATGATTGGCAAAGATGTATGAGTTTAAGAAGATCTTTCAGATTCCATGACTGAAGACACTTTTGCTTTTTAGATTTTAGTGAATTTTTGTTGATTAATTACAGACAGACAACTTTCTTATTGAAGCTGTGCACCTTGGGCACTTGTACAAGATTGTTATTGGACACAATGGCCTTGGATCAGGTCAGAAGTGTTTATAATCACCAAATATTGCAAATATTTTTGTAAATATTTCAGCTTAAATTCAGTATAAAATAGTAGAATATTTTGAATCAGATATCAAAGTTCTACAGATGGGACAATGCTAAACAAGTCATATAATAGTTCTCTGCCCTTTTCCTATGTTCAGTCATACCCCATTCTTCCCTTATTTACCCACATTTCAACATATTCTCTCAGTATAAAGAAAAGAACACAACATTTACTTTCTAGACTTCCTCCGTGAGTGGTCATTGCTCAATACCTGTGATCCACGGCTCACTGAGAGACAGCACACAAATACTCCAGTACATTTTAATTATATTAAAATATATAATATACATCTTTATATTAATATATTTATTTTATATATTTATTTATATAGTATATATTAAAATATTAATATCTTTAATTTAAAGGAAATATTCCACTATATTTTAATTATAAATTTGCTTGTACTGAACACATAGGAATTTAGACAGGCTATGCCAAACTCATTGAGAGTTTCTGTCTATCTCTCTGCCCTGAAAAAGTGTAAGGAAAGAAAAGTTTCCCAGTCCAGATGCCTTTGACCTCTTTGATTTACAAAGCACTCTAAAACTTCCAGACAAGAACCCTTCTAGGAGAAAAAAAAAAAGAAAAGATAAAAAAAGCAGCCTGCTAATAGCAGTCTCACATTTCTCTTTTACTTGCTATGGACCATCCATAGTTTTATGGACTCCTAGAAGTTTGTAAATCAGAGCAAGATACAGTGCAATTTCATTTCAGTTTTGATAACAGATTTCTTTGTGATCAATAATTGATTTGGTTTTCAGTTTGTTTGTCACTCAGATTTCATTTTCACCTTAAGAAAATTTTTATAGAATTATGGAATCATTCTGGTTGGAAAGACTTCAAAACTTATCCTACCATAAGCCCTTCAGCACCATGCCCATTAAACCATATCCCCAAGTGCCTCATCTACACGTTTCTTGAACCCTGTCAGGGATAGTGACTCCAACACTCCTTTGGGCAGCCTGTTCCAACACTTGACTACTCTTTCCATGTATATTTTTTTTCTAATATCAGGGCCTCAGAACTGAACTATATCAAAAAATAGCCTTGATTGTGGGCAGGGGGGAGTGGGGTGTGTGATCAGTCATGACAGCTAGGTAGAGAACAAGCACCTTGCAGGTCCGTAAGCTAACCCCAGCCCAGCACTAGAAACCTGCCAGTGTTGCTGAGGATATTGCAGTTCCAGTGTAATAGAGAAAGCCATAGGAAGTCAGACTTCATTAAACCTGCTGCTCGTAGGTTAATTTTTATTTTGAAATTTCTTTTAAGGAAATGGCTGGTTTCTGGACAAAGTTGTAATCAAGGATCCTATCACAGGTCTGGATTATACTTTCTTTTGTCACAGGTTGGTAATGTTTCCATCGAATTAGATTTTTAATATGGCTCTATATACTCAAGTTTTTTTTTCTTAGGAAATGTACCATCAAGGGAGAAACATGTTTCCTAAAAAGTGAGCTAAAATAACCTGATTCCTTTCTGATGATAAACGATTGTTCCTACCTAATATCTGGTACATTGGAGGTAATGAACAGTGAAAAATTCTACATGGAAAGTTTACATTCTTGTACTTCATGGAATATTTAATAGGTGTTTTCTGGCACATTCCTCATATCCAAAATTTTGGATCTGACACAAACAGATCCTTCTACATAATCAAATGTAAGATCTTTCAGAAGAGTGGGCTGTTATATCTCTACAAGACTAAGGCTACTTTTTAGAAATCAGTGTGAAGATCTTGAGCTCAGTGAGCTCAGAATCAGATTTCAAGATTTTTTGGAATGTTTATCACTAAGGTAGCTATCTGAGAGCATCTCTTTTCCTCTTGTTTGCCTTATGGTCTGTAATGAGCGGCAACATAATTTGAAGCAATCATAATTCCCCTACCTTACCCCTGCAGATACTACTCCTCTGAATCTTCTGTTTTATAGCACATTTATCTCTAATTTTATCTATTCCTGGTTAATTCTCAACATCTTAATTGATAAAAATCACTGCAAATATTAGGCATGGCAAAGTCCAGTCACGTATGAACACAGCTACAGCTTGCCAGTGGCACCTCGGTTCTATTTCCTTCTCTTACTTCTCTGAGTGAATAAATAACTGCCTAAGACAGCTCCAAGTGAGCGGTGTGCACACTGAAGCTGATTTATGTGTGAGTAAAGACTTTCTGCCTATCAGATCCAGCACCTCATCTTTGCCTGACCTAATTTTGCTTCTGTATTCTAGATGAGATGAACTGCTATGAAGAGATCTATAATGCTAGTTTCGTACATAATTTAGGGAGAGTTCAAATCCATTTCAGGCAGAAAAATACTGTGTATGTGCTAGTTATTGTTAGAGTTTGATACCATTCTTGCTGATTTTGCTCTCACAATGTGTGAATCCCTTTGACTGAAATGGAGTTAGGCTTAATTTATGTAAGTATATGTGAAGCAAGTACAAAGGCATTGTAAAAATATAATTGAGATATAGTGAGAGTGTTTCATGGGTTGTATTTGCCTTTCTGTGTAGGGCTTTGCAGAATACAGTAAAGTTTTCATCCTGCTGTAGCGTTTTGGTAAACAGGAAGAGAAAACCTTATGCCACAGCACCTTTTATTATTGATTGGGGTTCAGTCTGACCCCTCTGATTTATAGTTACTGGCTTAGATCCTTGTATGTCTGTACAGGAAAGGATTTATGTGTGTTTCATCAAGAACTGCTCTCCCACATACCCCTAGAAAAGAAAAACAAAATCGAAAAGCACTTCTGCAAAAGTCAAGCTCATTTCCTTAAAAATGGATGTTTATATTGTTTGGCAGTTTTGAGGCCCTAATGAACACATCAGAAAGCAAATATCATGCATAGCATATTGTGAAAATTATAAATAAAATTTATAATACAACAGTCAGTTCTGTTTTTCAGATGGCTGGACCATGGGCAGGATGATGGCAAAATCGCTAGAGAACTGATTGTGACAGAATTTGGCCCATTTTCTGGAAGTAAGTGAAGACTGGTGGGGAGGAGCACCTAGCCTAACTACGGATGTCTCAGAGGACACGAAGATGCTGTGCAAACTAATCATGTGCTTTTTGTCTCTACAGGGCAAGAGCTGGAAGTCAAGAGAGAGGAAAGTGTAAGAACATACTTTTATATTGTTATTTTAAACTATTTGTTGTGATTCAAAATAAACTTTGAGGTCAATTCTTCTCATGTACCTCAAATTCCTGTGTTATATCTTCTCATAAGTCTTTTCATCTTGTTTACAAAACCAGTGGGCTGCTGAAAAGTGGAAGTTTCAAGAAGGCAATATGCTTCAGTTCTACAACAAGCTCACCCGTGGTTTCATATGCCTGAGTCCAGATGGGAAAGTTGATGCTCTTGGTGATAGAAAAAATAAATATGGTATTTTTTGTCTTTTTTTATGTATAAAACATACAAAAAAAGAGGACTTCATATATCACTGGGATCTTTCTTTAGTCACTCCTGCTGTGAACAGATCTATCTTTTTTCCCTTAAAATTTACATATTAGTGGTTATAAGAATTCACAAAAAAGATGTTTACATTATCTGTAAAAAAAAAAAAAAGGAAAAATCTCTCATGATATCTTTTCACTGCCTTTCTCTTAGCAAATAGAAACTTCTCACGGATAATCCGTGAAGGAACTGTCGTGGCAAGAATAATTTTCTTCCAGTTTCTCCTGTTTGTCAGCTTCAGTCTTACCATGATACTGACATTTACCATGATACTAACTAGTTTTAGATCAGGCATCAGCGTTTTTATTATCTTGGTAGTGATGTGTCTGTTCAGCCTTTCTCACATCTTTTCTGGGACCCTGCATACATATTTTTGGAAAGACAGAATAGACTCTTAAAGCCCACATGAAAGTAAAGGAACAGAGGTGAATACTCCACAGCATAGCTAATAAAAGCATTTCAGAAAAACTGTTGCTCAAAAACTCAAATGAATCATGAGATATTTGTAGTATTACCAAGCATTGAAAGTGAAATTTACTCTGTTTTCATAAAGCTCAGTTACCAGTATTGGCTTTTGAATTTTTGTCCAGTGATTTGAGCACTGAATAACTTGAGAGATTTGATCTATGACATGAACATTTCAGAGTATTTCCCATGTTTAAAAAACAGTTCCCTAGCAATGCCCTTCCTTTGAGGAGTTCAACTCAAGATCACAAATTGTGACTTAGTAAAAGAATGGGCTGTTGTAGGAATCTGATCTCTAAGCTGTGCTGATGCAGGAAACCTACTTTGCTGCTTGTTAATGCTGTGTTTGTGATTGATGGATTATATCTGATTTGATTTCCTAAGGCATCACAGATTCATGGTCTCCTCACATGCAGAATTCAAATTCAGCAGAATGTTTCCCAATTTTTAGCCAGAATGTACTCTCCTTCATAAAAATTATTGCATTTCTAATGGTATTTTCAGATATAAGCATGTGAACTTTTTATTGCATTCTGTATGTTTTTAGTGTATTTTTACATTTTTAGAATATGTTTACTTGCTATTTTATGTGTTAAAATACCCCATGAATCTCGTCTGTACAATTTTATGAGCTATGTGATCAATCTATGTGTAACTATGCAAATCTGATGCACAACTATCGCAAATATCAATAGTTAAGAAATATGATTACTTATCTTAGAAACAATGTTAGATAGAAATCAAATTGGTGTAAGCTGGCTGTTGGATTAATTAATGAGGTTGGAAGTCAGAAAAAATGTTTCCATGCATATGATATGCAACTTCCCAAAGATTTAGTAATACTTAGGAATTAAATCACTGATTTTTTACAATATTATAAAGTTGCCCTGATATCAGAGAAATAGACATAGTCATCTAGGAAAAACTATGTCATCTTATTTTTATATTTCAGTGTACAAAAGGAATGCAAGTATAAAAATAATATAAACCTATCAGGTATTTTTATGCCTTCAGAGTACATTTTTCTCTGTCTATTTCTATCAGATTTGTTTGGGTCATTTATATGTGCAGCAGTTTGCATGGCAGCTTGAGCATGTAAACATGTACAGCAAAAGTCAATGTCAATGCATTGACTTGAAAGTTGTGATCTAAATTTTCATTTTGAGGCTCTGCTGCTTTGCATATGCTTTGGAATAAAGTCTTCAAACATAAACTTGCCTACTTGCCTTTCCTAGCAGGAAACTGCATGTTTCAGATGTTGGTAGAATTGCTTAATAATAAATATAACCCTAGATTTTTACCAGATATAAGCAATATATTTTAAAGATCCTGAAAGTAGTCCTGGCAGATTATATGAGGTGATGATTTGGTTCAGGGCTTTTTTATTTCCCAGATAATTCTTTTTCTATATGAAACATAAGACCCAAATTGACAATTAGGTGTCACTTCCTGTGTTGCTCTGAGCACTGCAAGTCCCATCACTATTTTAGGTCCAAGGTCTCCTATAAATTGTGGCATCATCCCAGTGAGCACAATGAGCATTGCCTGAATGTAATTCTCTTTTCCCAAGGACACTGTCAAAATCTTATATCACCCAGGACTCGCCTGGAGGAGACTGCAGCTTCCAAACAGGGTGATATGAAGTCATGGTACAATAGTTGTTATAACAATCAACTGCTGCTGGTGGAGACCATAAAAATGTCATTGCTTTAGCTTTCATCAGTATTTTGGAGCTAGAAGAGGCAACTATAAAGCATACTGGACAATTAAAAATTTTAGAGGCATGAGCCACTCTGCAAGATGTGTTTTATAAATCCTAGTATTAATATAGTAAAATTAAGTTTGTCTTTCTGTCTGAGAATTTTATGCTACTAACACTGCATAAATTCGGTTGCAATAACCCAGTTCATTGCATGACATCCCTGACTTCCTTTTTATGAAATTTTTAAAATTAAAAAAAATTCATTAAACAATAAAAAATATACCCTTAGTTCTCAGGATTACTTTCCTCCAGGCAAAGAACTTGGTAACAATCTCTAAATGTTCTAATGAGTTAAAATGGGATTCATTGATCAGAGGTCAATATGTTGTTTTAGTAAACACTGATTTCATTCTTTCATCTTGAAAATGATAAATCAATTATTGTAATTAGATACAAATACAAATTAATGATCTTTCATGTTCCTATCATTTTTTCATTAAACTCTTAGGTATTTTTGATGTGTTGGTCAAAAGGAGAAATATATGCATATTCAGCAGTCATCAGATGCCACATCTTGCTCTTGCTGTTGTCAATGGCTATGTAACTGGCAAGGTAGGAAATGCTCTGATTGCTGTTTCATGACAGTATCTCATTATCTGTCTAAATGTAATATTGTTTTTAATCTGTCTAATAAATAATCATACTTCCAATCAGATAAGAAGCTAAGATCTACAGGATGGACCCAGGACACTGCGTTAAATTTGCTAGGCAAATTCAAACCTGGGATTTTGTTCAGTCTGTATCTCGCAGTCTAATTTTTAATCCTTAGTGATTTTTTTTAATGGACTAATTGGTTTGGTGTATCAATACCAGATTGTTTCAAGCTGTGATTTATATTGACTTGCCACATGCTGACAAGATACTTGGAATACTCAAATATCTCAATTTGGATAAGTACCAATTTTAAGGGCCGATTTTAAATGTCCATTTCTTTCCTTTGTGTTTTGCTTCTAAGTAATCTGCCTATCATAAGCCAACTAAAATATTCCTGCTTTATTTTGATCCTTACTGTTTCATCCCATCTTCAAAGGCTTACTATTGTCTTTCTTTCTCAGCACTGGCAATAAGGAAGGGGGCAAATGCAGCCATGGAGTTAGTTCCTGCTGATGGAACTCCCTACTGACAAGGGAAGAAACTCTCTCCCTTTCTATTATTTAATCAGTGAATAATCTAATAGTGAAAGGAGGCCCCATTCCTCTCTTACATGATGTGCACTGGCATTAGAGGGAATAGAAAGCCTTCAGCAGAATTAGGTCTCTCAATGGGAATAACTTCAAGCTGTCAGGCAAACTGTCAGATCTGCTTGCAAGACTTTCTAGTGTTCATGTTCATTAGTATAATTCTGATAAAGAAAACCTCTTGCAGCCAATGATGTTTCATGTAGAATGTATCACCACAAAAGAGTATTAACTGTGTGCTTGAATTTTGGATTTCTCTTTTCTGTGTGTCTGGTACTGACAAGTTATGAGCTTGAGCAACCTATTTAGACACTCCTTTTTTTCCCCTCCTCTTCCAAGGGAATATGAGAAAAGATTGTTTTTATTTA
>JAUBOD010000825.1:1030937-1097352 GCA_032353885.1 Nothura maculosa | reverse complement strand
AGCGGGAAGGTTGGACTAGATGATCTCTAGAGGTCCCTTCCAACCTTGTAGATTCTGTGATTCTGTGATTCTGTGAACTCTTAGATTACTTTCATATTGTTTTAGATTTGGGATAAGTAAAGTCAGAAATGATTTTTTTTTATGAGACTGTGTAGAGGGTTGTGACTTCTCCATCGTTCTCATCAGATTTATCAGAATGAATATTTGTCACAATGGATTTACATCATGGTGCCCCAAACTGTATAAACTCCCATGACTAATTCAGGGTAACCATCAAATCCTCTTTCAAGCTGGAATATTTTTAGCATGTCAATGACACTGATTTTCATGTGTAAGAACAGACAGTGTATTATGTGGCAAAAACCATTTCAAGCCTCAGAAAAATACAGTAATTATTTTCACTAGGTAGGCAGAGCTCTTTGCTTGCAGGAACTACTTTGGTTAGCAATTGCAAAAGTATGGAATTCTTTTAATTAGAATGAAGGATCCAGAGCAGCTCTTGATTCCTTATGTTTTTAATAGTATGTTTCATGATTATTTGAATCTGTTTACTGGGTAATACTTGTGAGTCACATCTTCTACCTAAACAAGTAAGGTGTGATGTTAGATAGCTGGAAGGAGCTTTGGCTTTCTGAGTTACAAGTGGAAACAATGGAGGGCTCTCCATTGTAAGGACTCTTTCATAAGAAGTGACTCTAAGATGCTAAAATCATCTAAGATGTTAAAATTGACATTTTTTTTTTCAAAAATGGTTGCTTTGTTACAATAAACACTTTGAAAATTTGACAAATTTAACATATTCTTACAGTTGTGCTATAGTCCATAATGCTTTTTTTTTTAAATTTCTCTTAGCATTCTAACAAAGCAGAGTGAAAAAGCAGAGGATTCTGCTAGTAATTTATCTTGTCCACATGGAAGTATGCTGATGTGTTGGGGAGTTCTTAAACAGACCAAAATCATTGGTTTTTATGAATTCTGTGATATCTTAAGTGAATTCTGTTATGCATTTGAAGCCTGTGGCTTCCAAGATTTTGAAAGTCAATTAATGGATGAGGGATGTGCTAATAGAAACAAAAGAAAATTAATCCACAACGCAGATTATATTCATTACAATTAGCATATTAAAAAGTATCTTTGCAGCCACATGAAAAGGCTTTGTGAGGGGAACTTCAGAAACCTCTGCGGTAGATAGATAGCATATTAGACAATGTGTTTGCTCATCTTTTCAAACCTAATGCTTGGAGTATAAATTCCTAGGGACAAGGATTCCCTCTTCCTAAATGTGTGGAAAGGCTTCATGAATAGTGGTAGTGTTTTTTAAAAGATGTTTTATAAATCTTCTGTATGTTAGCTACATTTGGATTAAAATACTCAAAATTACTTTCCTTTATGCTAAGAGAGTCTATTTTTTTATACTTTATATTGCTGAGAGTCATGGATAGAGGTCTCTATGGATATTTATTTTTCTCTGAAAGGTGAATGAAAAATCAGTATGTTCTATTCTGAAGCAAAATGTGTGTTTCAAAAACTGCATTTGCTCATCCTCTAATTTGTGAAATTTACTCATAAAGTGTGCTCTTACTGTTATTATGTCATTTATTCAGAACCTTCTTTAGTCCAAATACAGGCACTGAATACTTGCATATTGATAGGCAGGGATAAATGGTGATCTTTTTCTTAATAATTTAAAATATTTAACTAATATTCAATTTGAAGAAAATTTCTTGAATTACTTTTTCATTCAAAATAAATTTATTTTGAAAGAAAAATGATATGAATCAGTATTTATCCAAATACTCATTCTGTTAAGTAATGTTTCAGTATAAGACATCAGGTAGTATTTATGGGTAGTTCTTCTGATTTTAAATATTAGGGCAAGGAATTAGATGTGTCTCATGGCCATGGTTGTTCACACTAGCAACTTCAAAAAAGAAAGAATAGCATGATGATAGTATATGTGAGAGACGCATGTTCTTTTCTAGTTGAATCTTGTAACTCAACTAATCAGAACATTTTGGTCTAGACAAGAAGCATAAATCAAATTTTTACACTACCTCACTTGCCATAAAAAATACAATCCTCTCTCTGTTATGCTCTCCTATGTGCTAGCGTTAAAACAGCAACTGGCAGTTTCACGTCGATTTTGATCTCCCAGTAATGTTCTGTATTTCACAGAGGAAATGAGAAATCCCCAAGGTGCTGAGTGTCCCCTTCCTTCAGATGATGAATGGAAAGTGTCAGTGCTGACAGGAAATTCAGGAACTCAAGCAAATGTCATTCTCTGGATATATGGAGACAGAGGAGTAGCTGGACCAATAACTCTTGTCAAGGACAACAGACAGCAGATGTTTCTTTCCAGGCGGGAGGATGAATTTCAGGTAGCTAATGAAGGCTAAGAACATTATTTTACTATGTACCTTTCCAAAGATTGTTCTGTCATGTGAAAAGAAGAAATATTTTTCTTTTATGTTTACTGCATAAAATAAATTGCTGTATAGTCTCTGTGAATACTGCATTAAATCTAGCTGGTGCATATAGTTAGTAATAGAAACAATGTTCTTATTTAATACCTTGTTTTCTTCATTCGGTAGCCAAATTAGGACAACTTCAGAAATAAATTGCTTTCTTGAAGGTATCTGATTTTAACTAACTTTGAAAACTATTCACTCCTGAAAATATTTTATCTAGTGTAATAATCCAATATTCCAGTATACAGTTTTCAAAGCATATTAGAAAATGGATACCCTGGAACTGGTTCAGTTATGAAAGATAGAGGTTAGCCATTTTTCAGACACAATAGTACAAATAGCTGGAATTCCAGAAATTTTATATATGGGATTACTAAGAAGCGTGTATTATCTTGAAAATTCTTTGAATTTTTTTTGAAAATATCCCATCTATATTGTAAATAAAATTATACATATATAGGCAGAGAGGAAATTACCAAAAGGGCTAAAATTTCTGCTTTGCTCAAAGCTTTCTGTGTAAAATGCATGTGTTTTGTTTCTGTCTTCAGATAGTTTAAGCAGCAGTGATACTTTGCACATTTTGCACATGTCTTTTTAGTACTTACTCTGCTAGTACAATCTTGGTGTAAATCAAGATAACTTTTTTTACTTATAAAAATATTCATTTGTATGAATGAGGCACAGTCAGCAAGATAGCAAGCTGTAAAGTTCATTTTTAAGCGTGTATACTGTATGTGATCATCCACTGGGAATCCAGGTCTCTGAGTTAGTGAATAAATCATAAGCACTTTTGGATAATGGCATGTTTGCAATGTTAATCCATATGTTCTTGAAGATATAGACCAATTTCTCTTCTCTAACGAAGCTATTGCCCATTAGAGCTGTGCACTCTAGATATTGATCTTGTGAGAGAACAGAATCTTTCCTTCAGCTGGGGCTACTACTATGATTCTTTACATCACACCATGCATTTCAGACATGACAAAACAAATGTCACCAAAGTGCTTTTCCCTCTTTCGCCTACCGTAGATAAAATCACAAAGAAAAAGTCAATGAGTAAGATGTCCTTCTTTTTTCCTTTTTTTTTCTTTTTTTTTCTTTTTTTTTCTCTCTTTAAGCATTATTTTCTTCTTGTTTACCAGGATAAGCGTACAACAAAAATTCATCACTTTCTAAATTTGCACCTACTTTTTAACATTTGTGCCTTTGCAAATTTGATACATTTGATATATTTTCATTGATGTTTCCTAGAGCAAAAGATATCAAATTTTAATTTTTTAAAGTATTCAGCTTTGCTATAGCTATACCTTCTGGTATTGTTAGGAGGATGATAATACATCCTTTACCATAAGGATTCTTCCCTTGGCCAGATAAGGAAAATTTTGGGCAGAAGGTAATCTTCATGTTCTGACAAGTCCGGATTTTGTGTTGACTCTTGAAATGACCACATATGCCAAAAGGAGGAATTCGTTCGAATAAGCAGAAAACATGACAGCAATACATATTCACTGAACAGCAATACTGTGAATGAAAAGACAATGTCTCATATTACTTCTGAGGTGGAGGAATGTATTTGCAACATCCGGCTAATGCCAGCGGTAATAGTTTTTTTCAGACAACCTTGTGGTACACCATTACTTTACTACTGTTTTGATCTGAAAGATTCCTTTTTAGCTTTAATAAGAACACTTGTAGAAAAAGATATAAAGTAGCGTGAGCAAAAGTAACCAAATCTGATTCCACAGAACAGAATTATTTTCTCAGGCGAAAGGACAGGACAACAACATTAACATCACATTAGTGTTGCAAGCCTACAGATATTGTTTATTTTGTTAATGATATTCAAGTTGACACTACGTCTGTGCGAATACAAATACAGGTGTGAATTCCACAGATTCTTGTAAAACAACTGGATTTTTGTTTTAGAAATCTTTGACTAAAGCATGGTGACTTTATAGTTATAACATGAAAATTTATTATACCAAAAGCACTAATGGTGGGTAAAAGTTGATGTAAGCAGAGAGGAAATTTTTACCTTTGAAAAGAGAAGATGGCTTTTTATTAATGAAGATAAAAGACCTTGTGGATAATACACTTGTAAATATTTCCAGGAGAAAGGCAATAAAATAACTTTTGTACAATTTCAATAAATTGTTTGATCATAAACCATGGAGTGGAATCGACCATTAGAAACTTTTACTAACATCACTTTTGAGAAATAATATGATAATGCATCTACTTTTCCTTTCCTAGCAGTCCATTACAATAACACAAAATGATTTATGTTCAGTTTAAATAATGGTTAAATTTCAAGCAAATTCAGATAAGTGGGATAGGTTAGAGTTGTATAGTGTAAAGATTTTGTGAGTAGGAGCACATATATGCTTGAAAGTGCAGTTTGTATGGCGCAAACCATACACAGAAACCTTAAGAAAGTATCAATGACTTTCAGCCTGCTTTGAGAGTTTTTTTCTTAAGTCTCCAAAAGTTTTATATCTTCCTATGCTGTGACATACTTGGGTTTTTGGTCATGTTGTAGTTCTGTGTTATGAAAGATTTGTGACATGATTTTGTGAATTTACTCTTATGAAGGATTCTTACTAACGTTATTTTTTTTTTTTGTACAAACTTTGAAGGGTATTTCTTGTAGGAATCTTGATTTCCTTCTAGATGAAATCTTTTAAAACTGTAACTCAAAAAGAAATGTGTTTGATTTTGAACAGTCCAAATTATATATTCCAAAATTTCCCCATGTGGGGAGAATGTGGTACATTCTTCCTGTATACTCAGATATTGTAATGGTTCAGAATCTGGAAACAACTGTAAAAATAAGCATACAGTTTTATATATCTTATTTTCATAAGTGGCATACCTATACTTTTTTTTCCAGTAATATGATCCAATTGAAAGAATGTTAAAATGCAAAAAATAGGATAAATTCTGTACATACACGAGAACTGGACTTTTGACTTCTTTCACATGTGATGATTGAAAATAAATAAATGAAAAGTTTAGGATTTTTTACAAGGTGTTTTGAAGGCTTTAGCAGTTTTAGGCATAGAATACATAGGCTTGTGCTCGCTGTTAAGATTATGCTTCAAAGTATCAGGGAGACTGAAATGTCTTTTTTTCATGAATAGGTTTAATGTTAGTTTGCATTGCAATTCCATGCATTATTCAGCCTGAATTCTCTATCTCACAAGCTTAAAATTACCTTTTTGTCACAATTTTATGGTGTGTTGATCTGTTTTTAATTCAGGTTAAAATAAAAAGTATTGGAGAAATCTACAAAATAAGAATTGAACATGAGCGAGCAAGTGACCATTTGGAGTGGAATTTACAAAAGGTGAGATTTTGATGATTTTTTTCTGCTTTAATTTATATATGAACTAACAACCTTTCTCTTCATGAAACTTCATCTTGAAAACATGAAATGGATAATCAAGAAAATGATGATTGTGAGACATTCTTAGCTCTTTCTCTTCTCAAATTATTTTAAAGGTGACAAAAGCACAGATACAAAATCATCGATACAAAGTCAGTTCCCTGAAATGTGTAATTAGTTATCTAAGTTTTAGAATTTGAGTGCAAATACTTGTTTTCATAATTTTGGCGACCAAGCTTGTGCATTCCATATACACATTCAAAACAGAAGTGCAGACGAACAAGATCTTGGCATTGATTTCTTTTGTTAGAGGAGGCCTATGGAAAAATATAGTAAGTGCTGCTATAGTTCAAGACCAATAATAACTTATCTCCAAATGGGGATAAAAACTGTTTCTCTAAAACCAGGAAATAAATAAAATAACTATTGTAATTACGCTAGCAAATAACTTCAGAATTTGAGTACTGACTGTCTTCAGAGGAAGGTATAGAGAGTGCTGGCACCCATGTTTCCTTTAATTCTGCTGAAGAAGAACTGAGTGCAATATAAATTGATCTTGTATTTCAACATATCATCTCCCTGCCAAAGTTCAAATGAGTTGAGGATTTTCATCCTGTTGTCTTTTTAACATAAAAATGTGTCAATGTTTCCACTTCTTCCAGAAAATCACTTTTCAGTCTTAAGAACTTCAGTTCTTTTCAATCTTCTGTACTCCAGTGTTGTATAGAGGTGACCTATGAAAAGAAATCAGACAGAACACCAAATTACAATTTCAAGTTTCGTTCTTCTAAAAGGAAGATTATTTAAAGTCTGTGACATGTTCAAAGAATAGAGGTTGGCAATTTCAACTGGGATACCACAGATGTGGTTAAAGAGCCTCTCCAGTGATGAGTCAAGTAATAAAGAGGTAGCCAAAAAAAAAAACAAAAACGTTTTCACAAAGTTTTCACACTGGAAATATTTCTGAGTGCTGGAAAGCAAACAAAAACAAAAAAAATACCAGAAATAGAGGACTGGCTAACAGTTAAATTGCCTCTTCCCTAGATGATGCTGCAACATCTGAAGAGCAAGAAAATACTGAATTTTCCAGCAAGCACATGGTTGTCAAGGGTTTGTGATAATGGAGATCAAATGTGTGAACTTCCAGTTGTGGAAGATGGAAAGCCTCTGTATCCAAGTATGCATGTAGTTTGCAGCTGCATGGTTGCACATATATTGCTTACTAGGTTTTCAGTAGTAGTGTCATCTGAATTATATTGCTTGTGCTGTATATTCGTAAAATGTGTGTATGTTCTTAGAGGTCTTGAAAGTAGACATTTAGACTGAGTTTTGGAGAATATATTCCTGCAAATTCACTGCAAATCAGATTTAGCTGCAGTTTCCATTAAACTAGAATGATCAGCATGAATGAAATAAGTTGACATGAATGAATTGTAGTTGCCTATAACTTTTGTTTTCTTCTCTTGGTAATTCTTGAAAGTTGTTTTATACCATGTTTATGTCTACACTGGCCACTTGGAGCAAGCTGGTACGGATTCAGCAATTTACTTATGTATCTATGGAAAAAGAGGGGATACTGGTCTAAGACCTCTGCATAAATCTGATATACCAGTGAAGTTTCAGAGAGGAATGGTAAGTCTGAAAGGATTTGCAGCTTTTACTTCATCTTAACAGGTTCCTAGCAACTTCCTATTACAGAAATATAGGAAAGTAATTTTTAAAATTAAGAAAAAATAACTTCCACTAATCCAGAATTGACTACTGACCAGAATAAATCAAAAAGAAGGCACCAAAAAGGAAAATAATGCTATGAAGAAGCATCCTAAGATGATAAGAGCTAACTGTGAATATAAAAACATTTACTGTTAAGGTATAATGAGTAATAACTCTCTGCAGCTCTCTTCCCTTTTCTCCCTCTCCTCTCTCTCCTCCTCTCTTCTCTCCTCTCCTCCTCACTCCTCCTCACTCATCTCCACTCCTCTCCTCTTCTTGAAAGCATGATCCAGTTTGTTGCATTTAGAGAGTGAAAGCTATGTGCTTTGTAATTTAACAAAATTTTGCCAACCTGACCAGCTTCATGATTCTATTACAGTAATTTGTGTTAAGTGTAATGCATAATAAGGACATATGAGCATGTCAGATTTCATTTTCCTAAGGAAAATTGTACTCTGATTTTAGTTACATTTTCTTATTTAGTCCAATACATAATCAAAAGACATTTCGTTTTGGATACAACTCTTTTGATACAAGCCAGGTATCATTAACAATGATTTTTTTTTTTTGGACCATTGTGAGAGGTAGATCAGATTGTTAAAATACAGACTGTTAAAAAGTTCCTGGACCTTTTTAATGTTGATAAATTACAGACTGATGTCTCAACTGTGTTCTAGGTCAGTACTTTTGAACTGGGAGCTGTTTCTCTTGGAAAGCTGCAGAAGGTGCTGTTGCGCTGTGAGGCTAATACGAAGTCGCAATATTGGTACTGTGATAAAGTAATTGTCCGAGAAGATGAGAAGAATTTGGAATATGTTTTCTGTTGTGAAAGGTAGTACAAACCATTCCATATTACTAACTATAAGATGTAGAGTATATCTTAGGTGTGTCCCCAAGGGTTTATATCTTTTCAATAACTGCATTATACTGATAATATTCTACATATGATTTTATGGAAAAGGCAAAGATGAATTTCACTAGTTTTATAATGCCTACAGAATTTGGTGCTCCAGAATAAGTTGCTTGAGTTAGTAGTGGTCATATGATCTGTATCAAAGGTTAAAATGCTTACTTGTGACTTTACTGGTGTGTAGCTCTATAACCTATGGGAAGGTGCTATAGAGTGACTTATTCTAGAGGAGATGATTGCTACCTTTCTAAAAATAAAATTTTAAAAAATTACACAAATATAGTTAGTTTCTTGCCAGAAAGTTTGACAGTAGTTCAGGCAAGCTAGCTATCTTGAGTGAGGAAAATCAATGCTGCTATCACATTTATCCTCTAGTGGATAATAGAGCTTAGCAAGAGTGCATAACAAGGCACTGTACTGTATTAATTCTGTGATAATTAATACACTAGATGCTGATCAACAAGAATTATTCAGTGACACAGACTGTGAAGAAGAAATGGGGAAATAAGTTCTTTTCATTGACATCTTTTGCCACTGTGAAAGGTTAATTTGGGAAGGATAAGCAGCTTTCATAGGGCCCAAAATGTAAAGGTAAAATATCATGTTCTACTTCAAGGAGAGCAGAAAAAAATTGTTCTTCAGAAATCTGATATATTGATCTTTAGCTTTATATTTTTAATTTTACATTGATATTTTCTGATCCAGTGAAAAAAACAAAATGCTGTATTTTTTATCATTTATCCTAGAAAATACTTTTATCTGACTTAATAGAAATCTGGTGTTAGTTCCTGAGAATCCAAATACTCTGACTAGATTTCAATTCAACAGACTGATATTTTTCAGCATTTCTGGATGCAGAATATATTTGCATAATAAGGCTTTAGCAGAAGAGTGATATAAATAAGTTGTCTACTAAGACTACATTTATTTCTTAAGGCTTACTTATGTTCTCATATGAATGAGCCTGTAAATGTTTTTAAGATAAAAAATACAGTATGTACACAAATTCTGTCAATATTTATGTGATCTAAGTTGCACGTGCATATGTATTTTCACTGATCTAGGATTTCTTAGCATATGAAGATGTAGCTACAATATCATAATACATAGCATTAAGTTGATTTTTTTTCTACAGTAATTTTGATCTGAGAAGTCTCTCCTTTGAAATTATGGAAGGAAGAGAATATGTTTTTGAAAAAGGACTACTAGAAAACAAACCTATTCTCTCTCTTTTTTCTTTTTGTTAGCAACTTCAGAAAATAGTCACAAAGCCCTCTTTTCTTTTTTTTTACCAAACATAGCGTTAACCTCGTTCCTGAGAATGTCATTGCTAATAATTTCTGGTTATATTCTGAACCTGTTCCCTCTGGGGCAGGTCACTTCTCTCCTTTGCCGGGATCATCCTATGCTTTGGTGCATACTTTTCACGTGGTGCCAAAATGAAACACCTTGGGTCCAGATTCTGGTACCATCTTGACAAGAGGCTTAAGAAAGTGAACACTTGCACTTGAACTACCCTGCAGTAGTAGTCTAAGAGACATGGGTATTTTGTGCCTTATATACTAACTGAAAAGCAGAACCTGATGTCTGAAGGTAGAGGGTGGAGTAAGGAGACCTTATCAGGAAAGATGGAAAAGTTATGTATGTAACCAAAGCTTCTCTTATTTTATACTGTTCAGTCTTAGTATTCTGCCTCTATTTGTAAGGGGAAATAGGAAGGACAGAATTAGGTTCCATCTTTGGTTTTCTCTTTGAAATTTGAATTAATTTATTTTTCTCTCTGAAATTATGCATAATGATACTGCTCTTAGATTTGTACTGATAAAGTACTTTTGTTAGATCAGATTCTTAATTTGTACTTTAACATTTTTTCTAACCATATACTAAAGCTGTTAGTTTCGTTGCTATTATACATATTCAATATGAAATAAGATGGAGAACATTCCGATATATGGCAATATGGAAGAGTACAAATTAATTCCCACCTGCTTTATTATTTTCTTTCTTATTCTTAGATGGCTTCCATTTATGTCTGAAGGTGTAATTCATTCAGAAATTGAGCTGTACCCTCAAGGTAAGGATTATTGTCATATTAAGTCAAATCAGTAATTTTTTTTTCTGATGACATCTGAGCTGAATTTATACCTTCCAACATGAGGAAAACTTTTTTTCTGATTGTTTTTTCATTTCTGAGACAATATACATTGTGTTTGCATTGTACGGGTAAGACTTAGGGAGAAAATATATAAGGAAATGTTAGTATTACAGAATGATACTTCATGTCTTTCCTCAAACCTTTTCTTTGATGTTAAAGAATAGGTCCTTTATTAACTACAGTTTCTTTGTTTGTTTCAGAATTTCAAATAAACCAACAGTTGAAAATGCAAGAAGCAAATGGTAAATGCTACTACAATTTTATATCTTTAGGGCTTTTTCTTTCAGAACTGACTGCTTTATACATTTGTTGCCATTTGTATTTATTTTAAAAATACTAATTACAGCATGTTACTTGAATATTTAAGTAAACTTCAAACTTCATATTTTAATTTAAACAATAAATCACTTTATTTAAGCTTTCTTCTTAATCTGTCATTTTTCTTTCCAATAATGTTTTCTCCTTTTGCTTGGAAATTCATAGTTTTTTTCTCATAATTGTTGGTTATTTTGCTTAATTTCATTTTTTTAGTTATAGAATTATATCATAATCCTTTCTCTCAAGTGATATATATATTAGTTCTTACCATTAATTTTTCATTTTCCAATTTACCTGTGACTTCACATTTGTTCATCTTGATTTTTCTGCCCTGGCAACTGGTAAAAATTAAATTACATATCTTAGTAATATATAATATTTTCTCAGCTGTTAGGAGTGCTTTATTCAATAGGTAGAGCAATAACTTAGAGGCTGTCAGGAGGAAGCTCGAATATCTTTATTCTTAATTTATTGTATCAAGCAAGATAACCACGGAGATTCCAAAACTTGGTTTTAAACAGTGTGCTCACAGGAAGTGCTAATTATAAACTTTGTATCCAATTATTTTACAAATTATATTCAAATCTCATTCTATTCTTGTAAACTTTAGTTTGAATGACAAGTACCTTTGCCATCTCTCCTTTCTCTGCCTCTTCCAAAGCATTCATTTTCTGCCTGTTTTCAGTCTCTGTGATATAACTGTTCTGGACTCCTCACATTCACAAGCCTGGCAAAGAGAAATTCTCTTCTATATAGTTCCAATGAGCCTGGTTAGTCCTTTTTTCATTTACACAGCTGGAACTCTACTTTGCATCATTTTAGCTCTTCCTATCTGGATATGCCACAGATCTACAGTAGGTAAAAATTGCCCCATAAACCTAAAAAAGGATAGCAAAGACAGAGAGAGAGTCAGAGAGAAAGAGAGAGAGAGAGAGAGAGAGAGAGAGAGAGAGAGAGAGAGAGAGAGAGAGAGAGAACTAAGTGCATGCCAGTGTTCAACTGGCTTTTCTTCAATGGAGATCATCTAGTCCTTTCAATGAGCATTTTGATCACGGTATTCTCATTTTGACCCTAGGAGAAAGAAAAAATATAAATATATAAATATAAAAATATAAAAAATAAAAAAAATCTGATTTTTTTGCAAAATAAAATTCTCTTCTGGTCAGAAGAACTTTCTGGTCTAGTGTTTCTGATGTTCCAGAAACATCCATATTTCTAGAATATCTTCTGAGATAAATTACCATTTTTCTGATATTATAGAGGGCATTCTTTGTGTTCGATTGCATCTTTTCTCCATGTATGCCAATTGAATATCACATAAATACACTTTTTTTTTTCCCTCTGCTCTTTTCTCTTATAGATATGTAGCTTTCTAGTCATTAAGGAAGTATTAGTCTTTCACCAATTCCAGAATGAATACTAGCTTTCTATGGCAGTGAATAAGACCAATGTGCTGCTACTACTTAGTGCTCCACTTGCTGTTGAAAGTGTGCAAGAATGCCATGAGGATTTTTGCATCAAGGAGGAACTTTAAGATCCTTCTCCTATTCCCATGTTGTCCTTCAAACACAAAGCTTTTTGTTTTCAGAAGAAGAAAAAAAAAACAAATCAGTAGAGGAATGAAAAAGAACATTGTTATCGGGTTCTTGGAGAACTTTGGCTCTCTCTTTGCCCCAAAAATTGTATTTTGCATGCAAAATAACACACGCAGGCTTTGAAGACAAAAGTACCAACTATGTGGTTTAAACTTGCATTAATTAAAAGAGACTTGGAGAGGCTAATATAGAATAGAAAAGTCTATCCAAACCACTTCAGGTACTATACACCAGGTAATGTACAAACCAAGCAAAAATACATTCTGGCTGTTTTTTAAAAAATATCTATTTTGCAAAGAATTTTGAGTTTTAGTTTTTCATTGGACTGGCGGAATGGCTACCCTATTTATTCTTTGTACCTTTGTACGAAGAATTTTTTTATTTTATCCTTTGTATTCTTTATTCTTCATGAGTATTTATGCACTGAGCATCATTTTACAGCCATAAGATCCCAAGTAAGTTAGTTTAAAATATGTATATATAGTTGGAAAATAAAAGTTGTTCTGATAATCTTTCCTGTTTCATTTCTATTTAAGAGCTGTAAAGAATCCAAAGTCTGGAGGATGGATTTATTTATTTATTTATTTATTTATGATGTTTCTAGGAGTGTCACCATGGCCTGTGATCATTTTTCCTGCTTTACAGGTTTAGGAGGTTTGCAGGATACTAAAGTCATGTTCTGTCAAAGATGAATTTAGAAGATTTAGTATGGAAGAGACCAGTCTTACATGGCCTCTGCCAGCGCTATTACTTTTTAGGTACACAATAGTTGCAGTTTCAAGGCTAAACAATACCTTTATTTCTCAGTGAGTTGCTGTGTCTCAGTTACAGTGATAAAGGGTTTTGATTTTTATTTTTCAGAAGGAAACTGGAAGATTACTGTGGTCACCGGGGATTTTGAAACAGCTGGAACAACAGCAACAGTGTCCCTTTATGCTTACGGAGAAAACAAAGCTTCTGGTCCTATTATTTTGGGGTCTGGGAAACACCAGCTGTTTAATCCCAACAGTGCTGACACTTTTAAGGTATAGTATGGCTGTTAAAAACACCGCAGAATATGAGGCATATGCAAAATAGCTTTTTTCAAAAGTGGATAATTGTAATAATATACAAAACTCCAAACAATGTGACTGTAAAAGGATTTGGATTTTCTTTCACTTCATGAAGCATTTCAGAGGGAGCGCTATAATTTTATGACAGTGTAATTTGAATTAGCAAAAGTATTCAGAATTACACCAAAGCAAGCATGCCTTTCAGAATCAGCCGTATACATCTGAGGTTCTAGAAAATAAAATTTCTTTCTCTGTTCTTTCATCTGCTGGTACTAATTACATAGTCCTAGCTATGACCTGGATGTATATAGATTTTTCTAAGTGTCTACTCCCCACTGTGTACTCTTCCATGGGCTTCCTGAGGTATCACTGAAGTACTTTGCCCTGAGAACCTGTTCCTTGAGCAGGTAGGAGGAAAACGGAGAGTTACTAGAGTCAAATCATTCCTTGTTGATGAGCTCAGGGCATCTAGACTGCTACCTGAGAAGTGCTTCAGAAGCATGGTATTTCCCAGCACTTCTGCTACCTCCTTTAAATTTCCTCAATTCTTATAGTTCCTTAGGATTGTTGCAATCATTGCAGCTAAAGTATGTAATTTAGAATGAAATTATTCATATGTAATAAGCAGATGATGGAGAATTACTGACAGATGTGACAGAGGAAGTTTCTTTGCATTTTTTTATTTTACTTTTCCAGTTTGAAGTATAAACTTACCCACGAAATTTCACGAAGTGCACCATATGATTTATTGCATCCCATGGTGAATTTATACGTAGAAACTTATTTGTCATTTTTTTTACTTAGATTTCTTTCAGTTTAAATAAAATCATCAGCTCTTTTAAATAATCTATGCATTAATAATTGACACTCTTCTCTTTAGATACTGCCTTGTTAGAATTTGTCATGTTTTTCACGTCTTTCATTCCTGTTTCCTGCATCCATATTCATTGTTTCATCAGTCAAAACTAAGATGTCTAAAATAAAATGAGAAGCAGTGGGGGGGAAAAAAATGACGTTCTAAAAATAGGTTGAAACAAAGCTATTTTCATGTTTTTCCTTTCATTGTCAAAATAAAAGTCTTTAATGAGCTCAGTGAGTTTTTTTCCAAAGTGAGATTACAAAAGTGACCATAAGCACCAACATGACTTTTTAACAGCCTTTTATGTCCAAAAACAGTGGGACAAAATATTGACCAACCCAGGCTTTTCAATAGATGCGCTTAAGGCAGCCTAAAATGGCCATCACTCTGACTTCAACTCTATTTGAAACTGTCCATCTCTCTGCTAAGGATATTCAATAACCACATGAACCTCATTCTTCCAGTAGCTTCAGGCTACCAAGCCCAAACAATACTCCTATTTAGCCTTGCCAGCAGGTCAAGGGATGTGATTCTTCCACTCTGCTCACATCAGATGGAACCATTCTTAAGAAGTGCATTCAGTTCTGGGCTCCCAATGTAAGATAGACATGGAGACTGAAGCATCTTTCATATGAGAATAGGTGGAAATAGCTGGAACTACTCAGGATTGTTTAGCTCGGATAAGAGAACACCAAGATGGGAATGTGCAGAAGTATCTGAAGGGAGAGAGGATGCATCTGGATGGGGCCAGACTCATTTTAGTAGTGCCCAGTGACAGAATGAGAGGTAATAGGCACAAAGTGAAGCACAGGAAGCTCCATCTTAATATGAGGAAGCATTTTTTGCTCTGAGGGTGACTGGTCACTGGAACAGGTTGCCTGGAGAGGTTGTAGAGGCTCCATTCATTGAAGATGCTCACGAGCCATCTGAACAGGCAACATGCTCTAGCTGACCCTGTTAAGCAGAGGGGTTGAATCAGTATGTTTTGCATTGAAACAGAGAATGATAAAGGCTATGATGGACTTTGCTTCTTATGGGCATGTCATGGTCATATCATGCCCTTGACAGCCCTTTAAAAGCTCTGTCTTCAGAGAAAATGATTTTCACTGGCCACTATAGGGCATTTCTTACTATGAGGCTTGTTGAAACTGTTTCTCAACTCAGCGATAATTGTTAATGTTATTGAATACACAGAAAAGTTGAAGTTGAAAGGAATGTCTGGAGTTTGTCTAGTCTAAACCACCTGCTAAAAGTTGAGTCCTCTAGAGAAAGTTGTTGAGGACATTGTCCAATTAATTATGAATATACCTAAAGATATTATCCAGGCTCTCCGAGCAACATTTTCCACTATTTGACAATTTTCACCAAAAAAACCCAGTAATAATGTTTAATTAGAATGTCTTGTATTTCAATTTGTATGCATTGCCTCTTGTCCATTCAGTGGATAGCACTGAAAAGCATCCTGCTCTATCTTTACTCTCCTCCCCTTGCCCTGATCTGGTGTTCATACAAATTAATAAGATCTCCTTAAGTCTTCCGTAGGATAAACAGTCCCAATCCCAAACTTCTCAGCACTTCCTCATATTGCAGAAGCTCCAGTCCTTTAATGATCATTATCATAGAATCATAAGGTTGGAAGGGACCGCAGAGGTCATCTAGTCCAACCCCCCTTCACATGCAGGTTCACCTAGAGCACGTGGCTCAGGGCTGCATCCAGGCGGGTTTTAAAGACCTCCAAAGAAGGAGACTCCACAACCTCTCTGGGCAGTCTGTTCCAGTGCACTCCTATATTTCTTGTACTAGAGAGCCCAAACTGGAAATACAACTCACCAGTTCTAAGTGGAAAGGAATAATCACCACTGGATACCCTCTTCCTAAAGCACCACAAGATATTTCTAAAGAAGCCAAGCTTTATATACATCAAGAAGATACAAACAAAAATACCTGAGTCTTTAGAAAGACAGAGCAGAAAGTAATTCAGATATGCTCACACTAATCTACATTGTCAAGGAAAAATGCTGTAGCAATGTCTATTTGAATGTTTTTTTTTTCAGTGTGTTTCTATCACTCTTGTCTGAATCATAAATACTGTTGTAAGTCCACTGGAATAACAGAGGCCAGAGACCAGGCTGTGACTCTGTGATCTGCCACGTTGTTACAGAATCATCTTGTCAAATGGAGAATAGTCATCTAATTCTGATCCTGGGTTATGAACTGAAATGACCACCCTGTATGTACTTTTTCTTAAATGAATCTTCATGTGTCTTCAGATTCATAGCAACACTTTGAATCAGCATCACAATCTTTCTTACAATTCATCACTTCTTCATGTGTAAGTTGTTAGCGTGCAGACACAGTATCATTCTGTTAATCTGATGTATATACGTATGATGAAGGTTAAGTAGAACTTAATTTTCTGACATGGCCTTTGCAGAGCTTTCTTACAGCTTAGGCTAGGTTGCATTCTGGTTAAAATCTTGTGGTAGACATTAGTGTTTCTAATTCCTTCCAGAATCATAACATTATTGTCATTTTTCTTTCTCACTCCCTGTATTCTTGTAGTCTAAGTTATCACGTAAAAATATGACATTTCTGTTTTCTAAGTGAACCAGTAACTGTAGATTGCATCCAATTTAATAAATATTAGGTTGTTTTTATAATGTAGGAAGGACAAGTGAGTAGGGTTGTTGAAATATCTGTAAGATGAAAGGACGTCAAGTGAAGTGGAAAAGAAAGCGTTTAAGTGTCACTGTACTATGCACACTATTTATGCATCTAGCTTGGTTTTATGACAAAAAGAGTATGAAGGTGGAAAAAGTGTTGATTTTTTTTTGTGTTAAATTTACTTCTATTCCTTACATGCTCATATGCCTGTATTTCAAGAGACTGTTAAGTTTCGATGGGAGTGCCTGCAACATATTCTTATTCTTGAGTTGATATGTAACTGTAGCAAGGCTACAATTCAAGAACTGTTTGAGTTCAGACATCTGGAAAATGCAAGCATCATGGGTGGACCCTGGGTGCTCTGCTGGTACATTAGGTATGATATTTTTGGCAACATTTAACAGTTATGTGCTCACATGTAGAAATATCTTTTTCTTCCAAAGAGTTCTCCAGTCTTTTAATATGTCAAATGTTAAACTAATGCGGTCCATGATTTTTGTTACTCTGGCTGCAGCACACTACTTTTCTGACATTCTACTGATGAAATGGCCTTACATAGAATTCCTAACTATCTATTAAGCATAGATTCTAGCAACTGCATTAGGCACTGGGATTTCAGTATAGTTGCTCCTGAAGAGTAGTTTTCAGTATAGTTACTTCTGATGTATCCAAATAATTTTCATACTAGCCTGAGTTTATTTCAAAGAAATTGCAGAGAACATTCTGTACAAGAGAAAAGTACCTGTACCTTCCTTCCTTCTTCTGCTACATAAAAGAGGAGTCATTATATATATTCTCTATCTTTTACTGAGATATTTTTCCACTAAACAGTCTCTTGTTAAACTAAAGAGCTCTCTCTTCACTTTTCATTTAAACATCTCAAGTACATGAAAATATGTCATATTGACTTCACTGAAAATATCATATTCATGCTAGCGACTGGAAAAAGTATTCGCCAACTTATTTACAAACAGATTTAAAATTTAGTCGTTGTATCCTGTTCAAGAGGAATTTCTTGCTAATAAACCTGGATTTCAACTTAGAGACACATTGTAAAATATGAGTTTTGTTAAACTTCAATTTCAAAAAGTATGAGTAAATTTTGTAATGCACAGGTTAACAAAAATGTTCCCATTGCCTTGAGTATGAGGAGAACAAGTCTTATGCTTGTGCAAATGGCAAATTATAGTGATGCAAAACACATGGTTGTACTAATCAGCAGGCTAAATTTGATTAAATTATGATGCAAATACGGTCTATGCAACATATTTGCACCGAATGGAAATGGTGACTATTCTTTATATAATATATAAATAATATATAAAATATATATGATATAATATATATATAACAATATATAATATATTGATATTAATATTATAAAATGTTATGAGCATTGTTACTGATGGATGTGCTGGCACATATTTATTGCCTGCAGTGGCAAAGAAAATGATGAAAAAATAGTAATTCCTACTGTCATTGATATAATTAAAGTTAATAAGTGTTGACAGTCTGTCTTACATAAGTAAGGTCTGTATAAGGTCAAACTGCCCATCTTTTTGAGATCTTATCACAGAACAGGGCACAATTCAAACAAAAATTATCTAATACATGAGACTGAGTTTCACCGTCAACTGACAGATGAAATCTAAATGGTGATTTAAGTGTTGTGTAAACTTTAAACTGGAGGTTAGTGCTTGTCAGAATATGCTCTAATAGGCAAGCCCTAAGAAGATCAGCATATTTGACAGGTTTGTGATTTCTAGATTCCATTACCTAAATGAGATATCTGTGTTTCTATGCCTTGTTCGTTAACTCCATGGGAGTTTAGGTCTTGTTTGTGATCTATGCCTGGCTGACAAAAGCCACATCAGAATCACAAATTCTTTCTTCAGATGTGTTATCCTTTAAATCATATGATAATCATGATTTTTTTGCCAGATCCAAATTCTACTATATGCAAGCAGAAAAAGTTCCAGGGAGTAGTTTTAAAATCATTTTTTAATATTTTTATAAGCTGGCCTTTGAACCTCAGTAGTACTTTGGCCTTATGTTTTGTATGAGAAACTCTTGCTGTCTGATGATTTTGTCAGTTCTTTTTTTTTTTTTTTTGGAGATTAGGAAAAGATTAGGTTCAAGCTGTGAGTTTTGCTGCAACACTTCACTGCTCACCAGAATCAGTATGCCTTGAGAAGCAGGACTGATTAGTCTAAAGACTGTTGCGGTAACTCAGGTGTAATGTTGCTAGGACTGCAGCAAGTTTGTTTAGGGCCACAGACATAGCCAAAAATATTTAGTCATTCTATCTCTGTGCTTCCTTGATATTTGAAAAGTTTGAGGGCCTTGTAACTTCCGATCACAGTGTAGAGGAGGAGTGTCTTTATTGTCTCTATTCTTCAGTAGATTCACAGCATACACACTGAGCAAATTGTTGCTATTCTTCTCTTATTGTGTCTGCATAGCTTCCACTAGTGTCAGAAGAAATGGCATGTTCATATCAAAGAAAGAATGGACAGCTCCTACTGAAATCACATTATCCCTCAGCAAAACTACTAGCATTGCTCTTAGCTGGCAGAATTACCATCTGTTAATTTCAATCTGTCAATGAAGATATAGGGAAGCACAATTTACCTTGAAAAAAAGAGATTTTTTTTTTTTAAAAAGAACAACACTTTTGATTTTTGTCTTTTCTCTGAAAATCTCAAAGCTTTGCAGTGTCCCTGTGAGAGATGGGTAAGTGTTGTACTTGTTTTAAAATTAAGAAAGTGAAGAACAGAGGGTTTGTGGAATGTTGCTCGGGATACCTGAAGCTAGGCTAGGAACAGAACCTAGTACCCTAATTTCCAGATGGGTGCTTTAGTCATGAGACCCTTCCTTTCTTCTCTACATTGCCTTTATTTTTCACATTTCTGTTAGAGGACTAGTTCCATAAAAAACTGAATATTACTTTTGCAGCTGTGGTGCCATAACAGAAAATAGTCAGGCTAAGTTTTTTCTTGTTTACTAGAGCCACAAAGTCAAGTTTGCTCTGCAACAGTTTGCAGAAGGTTCTGCACACAAAAGTAGATTTATGAATGCCAGTTTTTGTCCATTCATAGAGAAGTTCAAGATGATGTAGTCAATATTGGAAATGAAGGAGCAACCTCAAAATATAGTGCTTATCCTGGCAGAAGAATATTGTTGTGAGAAAATTTTAATTTGCATTTCACTGCAAGAGCAAAATATGACATACATTTGACAGGATTCCAATTGGCGAAAAGTAGCATTTTAGTAAGTCAATACCACTGAGAGACCAATGTGATATCTGATCTGACAGCATAAATTGTTTCAACTCTTGAATATACAGCAGGCTGAAGAGCTCAGGAGAGCTGAAACTAAATCTGCAATGCTCTTATATGTCTCCCAGAATATGACATATATGATTTGGTCTCTGCCATTGACATCCTTGCATTAATTTCTACCAAAGATAAACATGCATTTTTGGCATGGAAAATTCCTTAACAATTTGTCAGGAACCCTTACTAAGCATGTTTTTAGTTCAGCACTGTTTTTCAACAATTTTAATAGGACTTTCAGGCTCAAAAGTATGGAATTGTCTTTAACTACTTTATCTCCTGTGTAAGTTATGATTACAAAATTTAATAATTTGTGAATATGACTTGAAATGATGCCTTCTACTTTTCATTCCTGCTAGTCAATAGCAAACAAGTAAGTGTACTTATACAAGAGTGTAAGTATTATGGAGGGATAGAAGACATAGAAAAGACATAAATACATGAAGGTTGTAAGATGTTAACCAGAAGTTCACAGAATCTAACTGAACTAGGAATAACTTCTGGAGGAAGTTAACAGCTTGTACAGAATATCTATTCTGCTTTGATTTTTCCTCAAGCTGCTTAATCAGGTTGGAATGATTACTATCATCTTCCTTATCCAGTGACAGGAAGCCCCGGCATTTTGATGAATAGGTTTCATCATTTTCTTCTCCTATTTCAAATTGTTTTTTTTTTTTGTTTTCATTCCTTGATCAGATATACCATCTCTGTTTATTTTGTGTGCTGTTCTTTCCAATGTACTAGTGCTCTACCAAACATCAGCTACAACATTGAAACTTTTTGTTGATCAACTTAGAAATATATCTGCCACCTTAAATTTCCTTCCGAACAAGAACTTTAGCATATCCTATATACAATTAATATAATTGAGAAGATATGGCCTCACTTTTCAGTGGACAACCAGACACAACTGTTGTTCTCATACATAAGAAACAACAGAGCTATACTAGCCATGCTACAGAGCTGTTCTGTAGAGAGAAAGAACATTAATTTTCTGTGAAAATTGATCAGTTCAAATTTGTACCAGCAAAAAACAGTGTGGGGAAAACTATCACTGTTCAGATTTATTAATATTACTTTCCATAGCAAACCTTACAAACCTCCAAATACAAATTTTAATTAATTATTTTTTCATCATTTTGGCACTTCTCCCCTTTTTTTTTTGATGATAAGCAGTAGCAAATTGTATAATGGTATAAAATGATCAACTATTTTTGTTCTTTTATTCAGTATGATTTTTACCCTATACCATGAGCCATCAAACACATCACTGAGAATGAGAAAATGAGAGTGTAGAAAGTAGTTAACCCCACTTTTATGTTTAGATTCCTGTCATCAGCATTGCTCAGGAAACTTCTGCAGCCTGAACTGAAGTGGTTCTTATTTCAGGGCTGCAGTATTCAATGTGACATAGTCATGTTTTATTGTTTAAATTTGCTGCAGTATGGCGTCAGCACTTCAGAAACAGTTAACCCTGACACTAATGCACATAAAAAGAGAAGACAAAGAGAACAGTGGGCTGCAGCAGAATGAGAAGTGGCAGGAATAGTTAATGGAGCGCTGCTGATGATAACTGTATAGGCTTCAAAATATATTGTTTCATGCAGCACTGTCTGAAAGAACTTCTGTTTGTGAAAGTATTTGTACAGTAACACCAGTTTACATTACTGCTCTACAAACTGGGTTCGGTCAAGAGTGCTAAAACCAAACTGAATTGAGTGCTTTAACCATTTTGGTTGATACAATACTGAAGTCAATTACACTATTCTTACAAACCCTTGCAGACTATTCCATATGCCTTAGCATGATTGCTCTGGAATTTATTATATATTAAATCTTCATTTTCTTAAGAGCAGAAGTCTTGATTATATGTTAATTGTATGCTTAGCTTGCATGCAAGGTGAAAGGAGATTGTTGAAAGGTAACATTAAAACTTATTATTAAAACTTTTATTTTTCTTTGCAGATTAATCTCAGGGATCTTGGGCAGCTGTATAAAATTCGCATTGGCCATGACAACACTGGAGATGATCCTGGATGGTACCTGGAGGAAGTGAGACTTCAAAGAGTGGCCCCTCTTTCTGATCAGGAGATTCGTCTCCCCATGGAGAGTTGGCTTGCTGAAGACAAGGATGATGGGGACACGTGGAGAGAAGTGGCAGTAAAAAATCCCACAAAGGAGCTTTTGCCATGTATGTGCCAAGTATTTTAATTACATAATCACTAGCTCTGTCTTGTGAGTATATGAGAGCTTTTCATGCTCCCTGGGCAGAACTGCCCAAAAGCCAGTGGAACCATAAGCTCTCCCTTCAGTTAAAACCGTCTTTCTAGTTCCACAGAAATGGGAAAATGTTCATTTCACTACATTCCTCCCGACAGCTCTCCACAGAAAATAGTTGTGGTAAAGTTATCTTTCCCCTCTACCACTGAAAATGACCCTGAATCAAGTATTTTAGAGCAAGTAGACTATACACAATTAGCATGAAGCAGCATTCTCAAGGTATCCAATGTCAAGTGAAAACAAGCTCTTTATAACAAGCCTGATATGAATCATTACACATGTTTTCTAAACCAGACTTAATTCACAACTATAAATATGGAAATATCTAACTTCAAGGTGGCACTGTTGAGACCTCAAAAGCTTGATCATGACAGTTCTGTTCAAGTGAAGAAGGAAATAGGCCACGTAAAGTAATTATTCTAAAAGTCTTAGGCCTCTATAAAAGAACCTGGAGATCACATAATATTTTAGCACATTTAATACAATAGTTTTCTTACAGACTTCTCTTGACAGGATAGCAATGATGCAGCTGGTAGATGATACTGTCTGGTAGTGGCAGATCTTGTCTGTGCTGTCATTCAGGGAAACTATTGAATAGAACATAGTGAGTATTGCAGGAATCAGTGATTCAACATACAAAAGGGACATCATGCACTTAGTAACAAACAAATCATTTCATAAGAAAAGAGCAAACAAGTGAAAAGCTTCCATTCAAAAGAATAGGATTTTGTCAAAGTGCCATCAATATTGGTGATGAGATGTTTCCTATGGGTTTTAAGGTCAGAAGAAACAAGTGACTCCCATCATTACAAAGACCATAAAATACAAACACATATATGCCAATCCAGTTTTCTTCTCTGTATTCTTTTTCTTATTCTATAGAACATTTAGTGAATTTAATAAGAGATTAGTAAGGGCAAACAAGGCCCTATGATTGACATATTCTATAGTACACTACTGAGTTCATCCAGTGGCATAAATATCATATATCTGTGCAGTATAAAAATAGCACAGAAACCAATTAAGTTGTCTCAGCAATTAAATTATCTTGAAGACCTGAAGTCTGCATTATATAGCCTGAAATATCATTCATAGAAAAATACTAATATTCTGATGAGTAGATTCCATTTGTTTGGCTGCAGGTAATGAAGCAAAGTAAAATGCAGCAAAAATCAAGTCAGTTATATCAAAATCTGGGAATATTTAAAACACAGCACATTTATTTATCTATTTCTTTAACAGTGCAACTACTGTATCTTTCATTGCTTTGGAAGGAACATTATCTTTATTAAAATATACTTCTCAATGTTTTAAGAGAAGATATATTAAGAAGGATTTGGGAATTTTCTGAAATTGCAAACTTATTGCTACAAATTAAATATTGATTTTAGGCTAATTTAAATAGAAAATCATTACAAATGCTGCAAGACCTCCCAAGGGTTTCCCATTTAGTTTCTCATGAACAAGCAAATGAAATACTATCCATTTGCATTTCTCTTGTAAGGAGTAATTGCTTACAAGTACTGGACACACCACATCAAATCATTTTCTCCAGCAGAACAAATGATGCACTACTTATTACTTAATGACAAGCTAAAACGACTTATTAATTTGTCTGCTGTACTTTCAATTCAATCTGGTGTGTTCTGGAGGCATTAAATTATTAAAGCGATTTGCAAAAACTTTAAACAAAATGAATAGATACAGGCTAAACCCAGGAAACCCTGTTTTTTCTTATTGTTTTTCTTTGACAGTATGTTACCCTAATTCTCCCTCAGAAGCAAGAATAACTTTTGCCTTATCCTGTTTTCTCTTTCTCCATCCAAACCCCATACACCCCTAAAACCTCTGTCATCTTGTAGGCATTTTTTAATTCCTTCCTTACTTTCTGGTTCTTAGCTTCCTCTCTGAAATCTCTTCTATGGCAATGCTACTTACCATTTCTCTAGGTAGTCTCTAATCAATTGGTCTGTGTTTGCTTTACTAGCCTGATGGGAGTGAATTCATGCAGTGAAAGAGTTGATGCTAAGAATCTAATGAGCCTTAGATCCAGTGTCTACATTATGTGCATTTTAGGAATTACTACTTTGGATTTTTTTCTAACCTTCTCTTTTGCCGATGGCTAGATCTTAAGTGTTTTATTGGAACGTATCTTCTGGTTTATTTTCATCTGAAAAAGAATCCATTTTTCGTGTAAAGCCTCTCCAAGTTGCAAATTTGAAAGAAATAAGGAGGGCCAATCAATAGATTCATTTTTTGGTTTCAAACTAATATCAAACGCACTGGTGTCATTTGTCTCACATAGCTTTAATGCAAAAGAAATTTATCTAACATACTTTGAGTAATAAGTTATATTTCTGTTGAATTTCACCTGTTCTTAACTAAACTTCTAAAATAATGCTTATGTTATTCCTTCAGTAGACTTTGAAAAGAACTAACAAAGGTACAATATTTTATACTAAGTCGGCAAAAATAAAATATGCTCAAAAATTAAATTCTTATTCTCCCTAAACCTTTCAACTTAGTCTTCCATCTAAAGCAGCCTTCAATGCCTGCTCAGTGTTTGTATTTTCCAAAGGAAAGTGCCATAGGTCATTGAAGTCTGTGTGTTCCTGTTTCAGAAGGAGAAATTCTGTGCACAAGAATTGGAGCTAAAATAACTCTTGCTTTGACTAGTGAACAAGAATATATAAAACTCTGTGTTTTGGAAACCCTGACTCAGGTTCCCATGAAAATGAATCTGAAAAAAAAAATATATATATATATATATATATATATATTCGTATTAGACCATTAGGTGCCCTTAGGTTTCTTCCTAACCAACAAGCACAATTTTTTTTTCTCTCTCATTTTTTTTCAAATAGCTCATGTACTTGTGCTATTAATAGATACCAGAAACTGGGAATAGCATCAAATATTCTAAATCATGAAACAGAGAAGATAAAATCTTAAGAGTCAGCAGTTGTACCTTTTTATGGACTCCTATATATGAATCATATAATATACTTGATATTAGACACCTATGCCATATTTTAGCTTAGTTATTAGTTACTTTAATGCTCATATTTTCCAAGGCCTTTTAGTATCCTCCCGCCTCTCTCTGAAAATATTTTACCTCCATTATTCTTACTGTTTAATCTACGCACTCAAGTCCCCGTGCCTTCTGTTTGATTATAGAGCTTATCTAAAGTTTCCCTTTTAGCAACTTGAAGATTTCAATCATTTATTTTCCAAAAGGTCATTTTCTTTTCCAGTGAGTGCTGTAGCTGAATTCTTTCTCCAGACATTCTCTGTTAATTAATCCTTTTATAACCTTTATTACAGTTATTGTCTTTTCAAGACCTTTCTTCAATTACTTTGATGAGTCTGACATTAGATAGAGCAGCTTCAACTAGGTCTAACAAGTCCCTCTCAAAATGTTGAAATAGTTTTTCCTGACTTCTTCTCAGTGTTTGGTTTTATGATGTGTTTTCCAACATTTTCTTTTCGTCTTTTTTTAAAGAAACTATGGATCTACTTTTCTGCTTTGTCACCCCAGTTGTCAGATAACATATTGCCACTAAATCAGTAGAGTATAGTAAAATGAAATTACTACTGCAGCCTGGAGGATTATACCACTGGGATCTAATTCTCTGATTGTTTTTTTCTTATTGCAGTGAAACATTGCCATTGCAAATGTGGGCAGTGTGCTCTTTAAAACAGGTCTGTTTCTCAAAGGAAACAAAACAAGAGATACAGAGGTTGAGCATATTTTCTAGTATCTTTGTTTTGCTGTATACTCACAACTTGTTTTCATGAACAAGAAGCAGCAAATATAGAACCAGACAAATTTCCTTTATGATGAGTCTCACTATCTCAGATGTGCATTTAGCTGGCTTCATCTTCCAGACTTTGTTACATCAGTCTCCTGTGCTTATCGAACTATTGGCGTACCTTCTCTCCTTCAGGATGTCATGCATCCTACTATCCTTATATTTTAAGCAAGCTCAGGAGTGAATAACGTAAGTATCTTTTGTAGTTGTTAAGAAACCTAAAGAAACTTCTTGAAAATTTTTTATGAAATTGGATACACTCATGTTAGTCTGAGCGTATGTTTTCATTTGCATAAAAAAGGCTTAACATAAAAAATCTGTTTAATGGGTGTTTATATGAATGTCCAAACATTTTGTCATAATGGCCTGTCTTAAAAACAAATGCACAGAGTGGTTTGGAGAGTATTTACCTACTTATTTTTTTTTGTACATTTCCTCTGAAGCGTACTGTAACATATATACAGGCTAAGAAAAATGTTTCACTTATTATCCCAGTATAACCGTATAACCGTTTAATTGACAAAGTGTATGTGATAATATGTACAAAAAAAAGAAAAAAAAAGAATTTAAATTGGTCCTTTTCTTTAGACAATTCTTTTCTAAATAGCACACACTATACAGCTTAAATAAATGTAAGGTCTAACATTCTCCAGGTGTTGAGAGATGTATAGACATACGTATATTTTTCTACTTCAGACTGAATTATTTAGGCTTGTAACAATAGAAAGATCTATACCATTATCATCTCTTTGGTTACCACAGAGATGCACAGCATTACAAAAACAATTGTAATATATATATCTGCTAATATCTGTTTGTAGTGTTATATTTTTCTTTTACGCTGCTCTGATGTGTCTTACACAGAATCTATTTTGGCTTGATCCCTCCAGCAATGAAATAAGTTCTTGATATTCCCTTTTTGTAATAATTTATTACAAGATTTCTTTAAAAAGCCTGAGCTAGACTTTAAAATTGCACTTACATTTAGTTAAATTTTGCAGTCTTGATCATGGAAATTATCTGTGGATTTAAGTAATACAGATGCCAATCTTCTGTTCATAAACAATCTATATCCTTTCTTGGGCTCCCATGGAATGTTTGGGTTTTTTTTTTTTTTTTCCAAATTGGAAGCATAACTAAGAATAAAAGTGTGGAGTAGACTTAGTGTTTGATATCTCTCTGCTTTTACTGAGAAGTGGGGCTTCGTCCACAGGTAGTCCAGCCATTTTATGGAAATGGCAGGTAACAGCTGAACACAATCTTTAGGTTTCCTTTTGGAAATATGACCTCTTACCCTCAGCAGTTCCTGAAATATTTTATTCTATTTGTTATTAATAAGAGTCTTTATGTCATTGCATATGCTTCCTTTCTTATTTTATGTTCACCAATTATTTTTCCTCCATTAAAGAGTTCCTTCTTTTATTCTCCTTTTGCTAATCTGCACACGATATGAGTATTTGAAGAGTAATGACATGATAGGTCATTTGGATATATGGCATAATTATGATGATTAATTTCTCTTTGTCACTTGCCATCCATATCTACCATATACTTTAAAAAGCTTTTCTATTAGAAATATTGAAGCTGATTTTTCCAAGACTTTGAATATTTTCAGCATATGTGCATTGTGTATTATTGAAATTAATTATATTTCACAGATTAAATGGTTGTATCCTAGTTCCTGGATGTGAGAACTACATCAAATGGTTGGAGATATGGTAAATACTATGGTGATCAGGAGGTGCCAATACTCTTTAAAGTCAGATTTCTAATAGTGATAAAGAGTTGGAGACCTGCCCTTGACAATTTAGGACAATTGTTTATGAATTAAAAGATATTTTAATTTGGTAAAGAATAGAGTCTATCCATTAACATTTTCTTCCAACTTTCAATTATATATGTTTTTCCTACATTTAAAATAATTGTGGTAATATTTAATGACCTACATATCTTCTCCTATGAACATCAGGAATAGGACATCAGAAATAGTGAAATAAATTCTTTAGTGATAGATGACACGATATTTAAGGATAAAAAAATCTATAGAAAGAAATGAAAGTCTCTACAAGCTACTTGTACTTTAGCAGTAATTATATTTTAATTAATTTTAATTTTAATTTTATTTGTAGACTATTGTCTGGTATAAAATATTTATTACAATTTTTTGTTTTCAATTTAATTACTTGTAAAAGTCTATATTTAATTATGTTCCTTAGATCTTCTGTGACCTTTCTTCACTCCAAAGAGTTTTTAGTGATCTAGATATCAGAAGAAATGAGGGCTATGGTTAGAATAAAAACACTGCATGGAAAAACTCCCACGAAGATCTAAACAGCAAAAATCTGGTTAATTTAAATGATGATATAACTGTGATTCAAACCATATTAATACAGTAATCCTGAATTTTATTATGGAGAAGATAAATGTGTATTTTGTGAGTTTTCTTTTGTAGACTGAGAGACATTTAAAATGTCATAAATATATTTTAATTGAAAGATGTTATTAAGAAAATACACATCTACTAGTGATAAAGGTGGAAGCCTTCAAAAACTTGTCTGGTGTCCAGGAGGTCATTTTATAGATTGGAGGAATCTATTCAGCTACTTGACCACCGTTAGATGTGATGTGAAATCACATTTTAATTATTACTGCTTATTACTTACTTTAATTATTTTTAAGATAAAATGAAGAATAGTCATGCCCCCTCCAAAATCTATTATTTTGCACAAATATGGTATTTTACAGTTCTTTGGAACCAGGGAAATATAACTGAGACCATGTCTGAGACCATGACTAGGCACAGTTAGATTTCCCAAAACTTGCCAGGAGAGATTTTGCAAATTAGGTCCTGAAGCCATAAATACTCAACAGGGAGTAAGGGAAGAAAATGGAGCACAAGGGAACGCTTGCTTGATAGCCTGTTTTGCTGAGCAGATGGGCTGCTATGCTCAGCATAAATGCTCCTTTTTAAAGTTATCATGTTCATATTTGTGTGTAGAGAATTATAAGATTTCAATCTGGAAGTGGCGAAAGCAATCTATAGTGTTGCTGTTTCCAAACCTGAAAGGCAGTACATTCTCCTGGCCAAATTTTGATGAAAAAAGCTTTTGAACGATGTAAAAGCAATAAGGGTAATCTCAACATTTTATCTTCTAGTGTTGGTGTATGAGGTCCACGTATACACAGGATCTAAACTTGGTGCTGAAACAGATTCGAATGTTTACATCAATCTTATTGGAACAAGAGGAGATGCTGGCAAGAGGAAGCTCCATAGATCTAAGAATAATAATGTAAAATTTCAATGTGGACAGGTGAAGTAAAAACAGTACTATTTCTGGTTAGAGAAAATGAATTATGGCTAGCAAAAAAAAAAAAAATTCAACATATAGGAATATCTTTTTGCTTACAAATTTATTCAATTTTTTTTTCAGCTTTGTCACATTTTATATTCAAAATTACTTACACAATTCATCTTGTGAATATTTTTAATCTGTTGATTTTAAATGAATTGTTTACTGAGAGCTTTAGATATTAGAGTTTGAATATTGTTGAATGTTTGCATTAGACTTATAGACAAAATGATAATAAAACAATTTTTGCTATGCTGAACACACTATTGTGACTCTTAGAATCAAGCACCAAATCCTTAACCACAATTATGTTTTCCAGTCTGAATAAGAGAGACAAGGTAGACAGATAGGGCTAGAAGACGTATATAGATATAGTCAGATCAATTTGCAACAGAGCATTGTTTCACCCCCAAAAAATCCAATGTTGTCTTTTTGGAATAATATAAAGATGGTATTCATTTTGGGAGGATTCCATGGTTCCTGTTAGGCCAGGACCCACTGTCTTGCATATCTAGCACACCCACAAACACTAATATACCTTTTGCAGAAATAATGAAAAAGGGTAACTGTTCCATATGTTTATAGTTAATGTAGCTCTAGTTAATATAGTTATATTCGAGATCTTAATAATTTTCCTTGTATGGTTCAACAGATGGATATTTTCTGCATAAAGGCTGTCTCACTGGGAGACTTGGAGAAAGTTCTGATTAGCCATGATGGAACTGGTCCAGGTAGGATTTAAATTCCTAGCAACTAATCTCTTTTCAAGTCAAGTCATTTTTAAACACAATACACTATATTTATGTTGCATCCTTTGTAAAAAATGTGACAGAAGGTCTTGCAGTGATAAGAAGCCTTCCTGAGGACTAGTAACTGTGATGGAATACAGTGGCAATGGTCAGCAAAGAGTACATTAATTTGGTGTCAAGTAATATAATTTCATTCTTCGTTTTCAATTTTATTTGTAATAGAGCACTATTTGTTTGGCAGACTGCATTTTAAGAAAATTCATAAACTCAGAGTTTATGAACTGCAGTACTACCTCTGCAGTACTGACAAAGGTAAAATGATCTTCCATTAGACAAAGAGTGAAGATAAGGATACAACAAAGTGAAAGATATTCAGTGTAGTAAAAGACATTTCAGTATTACAAGACAGACTGAGTAAATAAGGATTAATATCTTTGCTGCTTTGGAGAATGGGATAAGACTTGGTTTCATCAGTGCCACTCAAGTGTGGATGCTACAGTGTTGTATTCAGATTGCAGGACCCTCATAAAAAAAGAGAATTTTGTGATGAGAGGAATTTGTTGCAGACCACTGAGCAGGCATCTCTAGACCAATGTATATGACTTTTAAGAGCAGTGAAGATGTAAATACTCTTAATATAGCAGACTAGTGGCTGTGAAAGGATTAAGCAAAGGAAATGATTTTTAATGCAATTCCTGGTCATAGAGGACTAGATATGCACTTTGAATCTACCTTATTCTGAAATAGTCTCAAGCAACCCCAAATATCCTGACTGTTTAAGGCCCAGAGCACACTTGTGAATATAAAAATAGTGGCCTCATGAGGATGATGTTGGTGAAAACTTGAGTCTTGTAGCTTTGTAATTTGCTAAAATATGCAGTGATAGAGACTAACATACACCTGAGAGTTTCACATCCTAGTATGCCAAGATATATCACAGAAGGTGATATGGTATAGAGCTTGAGCTTACCTTCTCTCTAACCCCACTATACCACACCATGCTCTTTTTCTTCTCCCTCTTGGCTCCTTTAACAGGCAATGTAGAAATATTGCATGGTCAGCAGAGCAAATCTGCCATCAGGCTCAGTTATCCTAAATTCCTTTGACAATGGATTCCAAAATCTGTTTTTATAAAGGATTTTTCTACGTATAACACTTATCGCAGGGATATCATGATTATTCCTTGTGTTCAACACAAATCTTGCAAGCTTTTCTTGAACCATCTTTAAAATTAACTCCAGATAAACTTGACCAGAAGTGGTTTTAGACATAGTGAACAAGAAATAGCTGGTGAGCCAGGATGAAGACCAATTAGAGACTTAATGAGGGAATCCAAGGAAGAAAAGGACATTCCTTTAGAGAGGGGAATATCTTCTGTTCTAATCCTTTCTGTTTATCTGTTGCCTGAAAGTTAGAAGCAGAAGGCTTTAGTCTTGATTTGAAAACTATCCTGGAATGATAAGGGATATGTCCATCACTTTGAGTAGGAGGGGTAGGGAAAACTCTGTAAGGTTTACAGTCAGGAGTCAGGGTTAGATTTTTTGCAGATTTCTTTGGAAATGCATGGTGGAAAATGCCCTTCCAAGCTCCTGAATCATGGGCAGTTCTCACTTGTCAGACTACTTGGGCATCTCCCATAAAGCAATGTAAAGTGCACTGGAAGATTCCTAGACAATCAAGTGTAGATCTTTTCCCATAGCTACAATAGCTGAAGAAAGGAAACACAATTGGCATTTTGCTCTTCTCAAATGCAAGTTACTAGATGAGGATATTTTTCTGCTGAAACAATGTTCTCCTCTGCAGATACCTTCCTTTTATGCTTTTGCACAAGAAGAGTTTATCACTTTTTTGCCTTTTTTGTGCTGATGAATACTGGCCTGACCACTAGGCTTCTTACAAGGAGAGGACATCTGAGCATTGTTTCATGCCAAACTATTCACCTGAGGTATTCCAGGTGATAGAAGAAGCTTGCAGAGCATGCCCATGTGCCCTGGGGCTAAAGTCTTTAAAGGAAAATGTCATTTTACTCTATGCACTGCTCAGGAAGGCCCTCACTGTGGCACAGGGATTGCTGCCTTCTGGGGACTTCCAGTGTGTGCAGCTGGAGAGGCAGAACACAAAGATAAATAGGTCAGTCGTGTGGCTCTGACCAAAAGATTCCTCATGCTGCTTTGCTACAACGAACTGACAAATAATAGCGTGATTCAAGCAATATCTCTTAAGAAATATTACAAGTTGTGAGTGGTGCAGACACAATAAGGACAAGATATTTGAAAAGGGCTTTGAAGGATAACTGTAACAGTCACTAAGATGATTATTGGAAATGATCTGAGAGAGAAGGATGGATGTGGCTGCGATTACTGCTGTTAGAGAGAGGGCAAATACAGTAGGTGCCAGAAGCAAGTTTACCATAGCTTTGTGACACCAGGATCAACCAGTAGTCAGGCTGTGCAGATATTCCCATTAGGTATATAGACAAGAACATGTATAAAACATACACAATAACATGTATATGTGTATACATATGCTTATATATATATATTTATTTATATTTATTCATAGTCAGCCACACAGATAACAGTCAGGAATACTCAACACTCACACAAACAAAAACAGTACCAGCTTCGTCATCCACTGCCCCTTTCTGATTGATCAGGAAGTCAGTAGGAAATATATACATATATATAAAAATATGTGTGTATATATATGCAGTATGGAGTCACAAGCATACTGACCAGAAGTCTCTTCACAGGTAACCTACTCATTTTAATCCCTTTTTCTTTTATTTCCCCATGCTTGTTGCCCATGCTACCTTGATATCGCCCTTTGTCCACTTTGGTTCCACCCCTAACCTTACCATAGCAGATCCTGTACAATTCCTACTCCTGTTGACTCATGGTGATGTATTTCACATCTAGACCATGAGGCTGATAGCCCTCTTTTGACAATCCTGGGAGGAATCAGAGCAGAATATTTATTTGGCTTCCCCCACTGGCCAGTCTTCCTCTGAGATCCTCCTGTGTGAGAATATTAGATTTAATTAAACAAATACAGTTAACATCTAAAGAGATTGCCATATTCTCTATACAGGCACCTTGTACTGCTTTATTGAAAACTAGATGCAGAATTAAGTGTAATAAAACATAGAAGGTAGGTGAAGACTGAGAGAATAGAAAGTAATTATTTGCTTACATAGTCACATAGGTATTTAATAATCAGTAATTTTTTTTTATTAGTGAACAATATAAACACTTTTTAAGATTATAAGACCTTGTTAGCTTTTTTTTTCCTTCCTCTGCCTGGGAAGGATCTGAAAAAAACAATATGTTGGGAAGCGATCCATAATTGTGCAGGTTCTGTCCTTGAGCCAAATTTGGATCAACGCCCTGTCCACTACGTTTTGGGAAATCTATCCTTTTGATAAATCAAGTTCTTAACTGCTGTTTTATCCAGCAATATAAGAGGCCAGTAGCAGTTACATACCAATAAGTTTTAGTATCATGCTGGTGGAGAGGTCTTTTTTTGCTTCGATCATCATCTAAAAAACTGATGTGTATTTTGTCTTTATTTTTACTATTTACATTGCTAATATCTACAATTCATATAATATCTGAAAGTGTTTTACTAGTTGTGTAGATTTACTGGTAGAAAAAGGATGCTCTAGTCTATCACAAAACTGCAGATAGAAGGTAAGTAAACCCAATAAGGAGTCTGTAGTCTGTGGTTTACATGCTATATGGATATAAATTGTTCCCACTGCAAGACCAAGAGAAAATTCTTTATGTTGTTTCCTTGGGCAAGGGGTTAAAAAAGGTCTTCAATAAATTTTACAGTTCATATTTTTAAAAGTAGATTTTGCAAAGCATGTCCTTTTCTTTCTTTATAGAGGGCAAAGGAAAAAAAAAAAGCATGTCCTTGAAACTTAGGCTTTAAAAATGCAAATTTGAAAAGCTTTCTGAAGAGGCTTATCACATGTCTAGAAGAAAGCTTTCTGTTTGTTTTCAACAAACTTGTTTCTATCAGAATTTGTTAATCTAATGTTCATGCAGATTTATGCAGTATTTTGACTTTGTAGTGTATTTAAATGAGCATATACTGTAAAAGCTGGAGCATATATTTTTCAGAAGCTAAGACAGAACACAAGGAGATGAGAACAATAGATATTAATGGTCTGCTAATTGACACTGCTATATGCAATAAAAATTTAATTCCCAGAGGACCAAGAATTCCATTTCTCACAAAGATCTCAATAGCACTAGCAGATTTTTCCTAACAGCCTTGTGCCTGATCACATCTTTCAAGAGATGTAAAATGATAAAGTTTTCATTGTGTTAATTTACGTCATCCATTCCATTGAGTTCTGTCCTAATGGGATCTGCTTTTTTTCTCCTGGAAAAAAAGAGATTTTCTTTTTAACATTTAAAAATACATTTTTTTCAGATGATAAACTTTTGACTTTTCAATACAGGCAATGGATGGTTCCTGGATAAGATCATCATCAAATATGGAGAAGGAAAGGAAGCTCAAGAGGTTGCATTTCCTTGTAACAGGTATGTCGTTTGTGAAGAAACAAAATTAGTTTTTTGATCTGCCAAAAGTCTAAAGAAAACAAGTCTAAAGAACTGGCACGTTCATACAATGTAGAAACTCTTCAAGAGTTTTTCAACCAAAATGAAATGCAAAATTTATGATGAGTCAAAAAAGTATTTGACAAAAAGTCAAACAGTGAAGGTGCTGGGTTTTATGGGAACGAGTCACACTATAAGGCAAAGAAAACCAAAACAAAATGTAGCATAGGAGGAAAGACACATTGATCTTTCCTTTATTCAACTCTCTATCCCTCTATTTATGTGTGTATGTATCTACAGAGATTATGAAAATGTCTGTTTTATGTGGGAAGATGTAGTTATATGGATTTCAGTCAGTTTCTCTTTCTGAAGACCTTGTACATAAGCACAGAATCACAGAACGACTGAGGTTGGAAGGGACCTTTGGCAATCATCTACTCCACACCCAGGGTCACTTAGAGAAAATTGCAAAGAATTGTGGCAAGGCGGGCTCTAAATATCTACAATATCTTTGGGCATCCTGTTCCAGTATTCTCTCATCCTTACATCAAATTTTTCTTCAAATTCAGGCAGATCTACATATATTTCAGTTTGCCCATTGCCTCTTGTCCTGGTGATAGAGTGAACTGAATTCTCCTTGAATGTGAAAAATGCTAACTATTATAAAAATATTAAGTGAAATGAGTTCTGTGAAGAATTTTATAGGTGTGATTTGGCAAAAAAAGAATAAAAATACTATTGAAGAGAGTGAAGGTAGTAGTGAGATCTCTTGCAACATGAATGATAATTGTTATTAACTACATCATTATTTTTGTTTTGCAATAAAAGATGGTTAGATGAATACCAAGATGATGGAAGAACACAACGAGAGCTAACAGCTGAAAGTAAGTATTTTATTACACCGTATAGTACTTACTCAGTGCCTAGTGGTTACTGAAAATGACCATCACTTGTGAAGAAAAGCAAGAATAAAACTTGCTCACATAAAACTTTTTTGTTGTTTATATTTCAGAATATAGCAATTCAAAGAAGACATGCCCCAAAGGTAAGAATTGTTTTTAACAATTTTTCGGCTATTTAACCTCCAAATTAGTATTGTGACAAATAAATGGAGTAGATGCTTAGTCCTCAAACCAAATAGAAATTTCTCTGAGATTCAAGTATTGTTTTGTTTATCCTAGTGCTACTGTCATTTAGTATATCATATCCCTTAGCAAACAACAGCAACTTGAAAAGTGTGCTGTGGAATGACAATGGAAGCATTTTCAGGTCAAAGTCCATTAGATTTTGGTTCCATATCTGTGAATGAATGCAGTAATTTCATTCAGTTGACAAAGACTACTCCAATTAATAAAACATGTTAAGAAAAAACTAGCCATCTCCTGTTTAATTATTTACCTAGAAAGACATTGTGAAAGGCTACTACCAAGCAAGTGCTTAATATTCGAGATATTATCTCTGTGTTTTTCCTTAGCCATAAAAGAGAAACAGACTAATACCATTTTCTTTATGAAAATTTAACTGTAAAATCCTATTCTCTGTAACTGTGTCTGAGAACACTATGGGAGAAACTAAAGTAAAAGAAGTAATATTCTCATTTACCTCTGAAAATGGTGATTTATCTCTTGTAGGATGTCCTGAATTCTCAGTCTAATTCTTCTTCCCCTGAAAATGAAATCTCTTGCATTCATTCAAACCGTTTGGCCAGCAGTTTCACTGTTACAGGGAATGATGACTTTTATAGAAGGAGGCTGATTAAATCATAGAGAAGTCTGATTTTCACAAGAGTGACTTGGAGCTGGATCCTGCATTCTGTTAAGTACTCACTTCAGAGATGTGTCCAGAGTTTCACACTATATGCAGAAAATAAACCATATTTTGGCAACAATCTTTTTTCTTTTTCTTTGTTATGTTACAATAAGCAGGCACAGATGCGCAGTCTTATAAGAGCTTGTGCGTGTCATGAAGAATATGGCACAATATTTTGATTATAAAGAGGAAGGAGCCACTTATCCTTGATCAGTTAGTGAAACTTCACACTGTCAAGGTGCCCAGGAAGACCCAAATATTGCATGGAGATTTATTAGGATGACACCTGAGGTTCCAAATAATAAAGAATTTAGCATTCTGAAGAAAGAGAGCATTTGTTAGAAGTCATTCCTCCAATCAGAAATGCATTAGGTTAATTTGAGCTCCTCTTTAGTCATCTTTTATTTACTGAGGAACTCACTTCAGTGAGGAACTGAGATCACACTTTTTATGCTTTGTGTAAAAGAGCTGATGAGTGGAACAGATCTAAGGTTTCCTGCTTTTTAATTTGTGTTCTCTTACTGGACTTCTTGCAGATTGCACCCATGAAAAGACTGAGTTTATAGGAAAATGTCCAGTGAAATAGTCTAGGAAAAGTGTCTTGTTCACAATTCTGTGTCAGTCCTTCATGATACAGCACTAGGGCTAGAGAAAATTCCAGAGATGCAGAATCTTGGAAGAAAAAATGTTTGCCTTAAATTCTCCCTACAGATGTAACAGTGATTTCACGTGGAAAGGCAGATAATAGCAAGAGGCAGTCCCATTCATAGTGGAAGTGAAAACTTTGCGTGTATGTTACATTTGCTGAGTATAAGGCAAGCAGCAGAGTACTGACGTTATGCAGCCAACATTAGATATTCATGTTGTCAGGTTCCATGACAGTCACCATGCAAGTATACTCAAAGTCCAGTGCTGTTCATTAATTTCCAGAATAGCAATCAGTGTACTTAGGTCAGGACTGAGGCAAAGATTTACAAAGCACTCTTAACATAGAAGTCACTCTGAAGGTAGAAATCTCATTCTCTTTGAATAAGCTGCTCAACCACTTAACCAAAGAGTAGAATTTTAAAGTTATCTTTGCTAAGCAAGATTCTTAGGATATTACAGTTCTTTCTCAGTCAAGCCGAAATTTTGCCAACTTTATCCAGATCCCTATAAATGTTGTTAGTGACTATGGATTCTGCCTAGATGTGATAGATATACATCAACTTCTCTTATAATGTGTAGATAGTGGAGATAGTCTAACAAGTTAAACATAACAGCAAAATTATTTATACACTCTTGATCCCTCCGTGTATGCTTGATGCAAGAGAAAAATACTTAAGATCATGTAGGTACAGAATACAGACAGCTACTGTCAGTTGTGTGGAAAAATGGGATTTTTCATCACTTGCTAAAATTTTCTTATACTGTTAGGAAATATGATACTTTCTTCTTCCTCCCCTTTTTTCATTCCTTCAAGATGGGGGAGTATTGAAATAGTACATAGCAAAGGATTTTATTGCAAAGCAAAGAGATAAGACATAGCATGTTACAATTTTGTCTATGCTGTAGTCAGTTAAAAGGAGCTGAATTCCCGCAGTGTGGATCACAGATTGCTCCAAGGTACTGTGGGCTTTTGTGGTTAATGTATAAAATATAGTTCAACATCAGTGAAAATGGTCCGTTAATAGATATTTATAGGTTAGAATTTCTTATGTCACAGAAGATTTTTGGCATTAAGACACACAAACCATTCATAAGAGAAAATATACAGTAAATAAAAATAAAAATAAAAATAAATCCTTGCCTTGTGAGTTTTGGATAATTAAGTAAGAATAATCACAGAATCCACCAAACACAGATAGCTTGGCCCTGATTTTAAAAATCAAAGACAGGCTATATTACTAGCTAGTGTCTGAATTCCCTAGTTAAGACACTGTCTGCCTCAAAATCCTGCAAGGCAGGTGAAACAAGCAACACAAATTTCTACAATTTCCGTGGACTAAGTAACCTACTTCTACATCTAGGAGAATGTGATTACCATTTTAGCTCTTCAGCCCAAAAAAGATGAGTAATTTATAACTGGAGTACTACGTCCTCAAAACAATGGGGACAATTTTCTAACAATTAGTAAAAGTTATTCTCAAAAAAAAAAAAAAGAGGAAAAGAAACTAAAACCTCTATTTCTTTTTTCTAAATGAGCTTACAAAATATTAACTCCATATTTTGCTCTATCCTTCTTACTATAGAAGGATAGACCTCACTGTATTATTGATTTTTCCCAAATATGTAGCAAATATCTTCCAGATTCCAAAGTGGTAATTAAAAGGCTTTCTGGAAGGATTTTATTACAGTTGATTGTATTTCATTTCCTAAAGTCAAGAAAGGACTTGCACATCTCTGGAGTAACATGAAATGAGAACCTTGGTAGTATTATTTTAGGAAAGAGAGAATTCTGACTTTTTATTGTGAAAGTGTGTTTCCCCTTTGTTTTTCATTCAAACAGTTCTCATATTCATGTCTCAAAGAAAATGGCTATAGCTTTAAACATAGCCCAAAAGAAAGATAACACACTAACACTAATCTCTTTGAAATTAATCTAATATGATATCAGTGATATCAGGGGAAAAGTATCCTTTTATGTGTCCTTGCCTATGAAGTGCAGAAATAGGCATACTCAGGCTTACTTGTCTAATCTTCAGATGTTAGTGATTTGAAATATTCTGAAAATAATCACTGAAACAAATTTGCAATCAATCTCTTTTCTAGTGTAGCCATCTTTGTCGAGTAGCTGTCTAAGGGAATATAGTATTACACCAAATGTTCTTTTCTTACTCTGGCATGAGCAGGTTGAAATGAGAGAAAATACAGTCAATCTGGGTTAGCTCAGTTATCAACTTGTGGAAACATTAAAAGTAAATGCAGGCCAACAAGCAGTCACAGATGCTAAGAGGCCTTAAATCTGTTAACCACTGATTCATTTCCTGGAAAACTCCCAACTGGTGTCTTAGCCGTTCTTCTAAAATAATAATGCAAATGCAATAATAGATATTAATTAAAATAAATCACATCATTACCTGAAATTCATTCGCCAATCATGCTGCTTCTTGGATGAGGAAACAGGCAGATACGCACCCTTGCTTTCCTTTAACTTACTTAGGCAACTCTTTCCTTGTTGCAGAAGAGAATTGCAATGAGAAAATAAAAGCTCACCAGGGTGAGCTTTGCAATAATGCAAAATTATCTTAGTTTCCTCTCTGCTGTGTACCTGTGATGCCCTTCAAAATGGAAGAAGCTTATATGGGACATGTGGTGGTAAGAGGTTCCGGACTATGGTGGGAGTCTTTGTAAGAATTTGAATTTGTAAGCCCTAGAGTACTCGGAAATGGCAGAAAATCAAAGGATGCTTGACTTCACCAAGTGTGACATCCTAAAGGGTACCACATGCCAAGCTGGCACAAGGAGATAAAATTAAAAGCTGGCATACATTTTAAACAACAAAAGATCCTCATTAGGAAAAGTCTGACTCATCCCTGGAAGTGACCTCAAAAAAAGAAGAGTTCAAATGGAAGGAGCCTTTCAGCTAGCATCTTAGTCAGTGAACTGCCTGGAATATGTGTATTTGCCTGCTGTTTTGTAGCTGAGCCCAGAAGAATCAGAGAATAGTCAGATGCAATGCAGAAAAAGCTTTTATAACAAGTTTGTTGTTTTTACAACAAAGCAGAATAAGCTAAATAAAATATGTATGAAGAACAGGAGAAAAAAACATACAGAAAAATGAAACAGGTTTTCATCCAATGTCTAACTCCAAGCAAGTGGAGAAAAATGAAACTTTAGAAAAAAGCTCATGGACTCCAAAAAAAAAAAAGATTGCATTTGTTTTATATATAAGCTAAATTACTTCAAAAATTATTCTGCTGAATCATTGCATTGTAGGCTTTCATACATTCACAGAATAGTTCCCTTCCTTATTAATTCCATAAGCAAATTATGGCTGTAATTGTCACAGTCTAAACACAGGGTTTTGGTTTCTTTTCATTGTTAAGTTCTCTTTGCTATGTAGAAGCACGTGTCTCTTCTGAGAAAAAAATTAATTCAGGTGAAGATTTACATTCCACCAGTTAATTATCTTTCTAGTGTACAATGTCCATCTCAAAAATGTTTTTCTATAACTTGAAGGATTTTGTGCTGCTTTTTGAACAGGAATAATGAATCCTTTCTGATACATGTTCTTGGTTGCTTTCTCGATTTACAAGTATTATTATGACTGTGTCATGTACCAAAAAAAATCTCTGAAAGGCTAATCCATGGGCAGAGGTAAATGAAAGGCATTCTTTTGAATTACCTAGATTTTGAATTAGACTCTAATGAATGATCTTATCATACAAATAAGCAAATGACATGACAGATCAGGTTAAATATATTAGGGAAAAGAGGTTTATTTTTTATTATTTGACTGTACTAGTTGTGTATTCCAGCCAGCAGTTTTTAAGAACAAATTGTATATTAATGATGACAAAATCATTATCCTCTCACTCATGCTGTATGCAAGAATACTTTAAGGACTAAAATGAAATAAATAAATTACTGTAATTAAAGTAACTATTTTTTCACAGAGAAGGCAAAAGTGTAGCCAAAGATTCTTTTTCTTTCTTCCTTGATATTAATTTCTGCTTGTATGCCCATTTCATCAGTTGTTTTGTGTTTACCAAGTCTTATTTAAATTTTGTTCGAGGAGTGTGTGTCTATTTTTATAAAACAATATGTAAATTCATAGCAATCTTTAAATTCTTTGTAGTAATAATAATGAGGAAGTCCATTACAGTGCTCTCTTGATATGAAATATGTCCTAATGTTTCCATTTTATTTAGCGCAACAGTGGAGGGTGCAGGTCAAAACAGATGGAGATTCCCCAGAGTCACAGGAGTGTAAAAGAACCCTTGTGATTTATGGCTCGAAGGGCAAAAGTGATCACCTTCTGCTTTCTCCACAAAACCTAGGATATGTGTGCTTCCAACCCAGAGCAACAGATGAATTCATTGTAAGTCATAAATACACAGTATTGCAGAAAGATTATCATGACATTCCACTCCAGCCAAAGGATATATGCATATATATGGAATGCCAGTGTGCTTGCTACAAATGACTTTTGCTTGCTACAAATTACTTTTTATTTACAAAGATGGAATTATTTAATTTTAGATCTTGGACTATCTGATGCCTGTAGATCTTTTTTACTGGAGTCAGCTCTACAGTGTTCTCTTTAAATTGTCAGTATCTTTAAGAATATTAATCAAGGGCATAAATGATACCTTTTGTATAATTTATTGCATTCACAAGCTTTTCTTGTATTTTTTCAAATCTCTAAAGAATCCTGAGTTGTAGCTTATATGAAAGGTAGTATACTATCACTTGAGAATGCAGAAGATGAAGGATTTGGACAGTATGATTAGAGGATGTAAGTGAGATTTTCTTTTCCTCTTTCTGGTCTTTGTAAAGGCATCTCCACTGTCCTCCAATGTGGTTCTGTCTGTCAGACCAGAAGGTACATTGGATTTTTCTGGGTAATTGTACATCACAGGAAAAAGGCATTCAAGCCTATCAAAGTGTGATGAGCCCTGAGGCAATAACATAATTGAAAGCAACCCTAACATAGCTCTAACTATCTGTACACCTCACACTTATCCTGCTGCTTTGAGAGGATAAATCTAAGGCATCTTTTAAATGCTCAAATTCTGTCCTGACTTTCTAAGCTAAGTCAGTGCAAATTTTATTGATTGGCATGGAAATGCAGCTTCTAGGCAGTCAAAAGAAAGAACCAGTCTGCATTTACAGCAGTTTTCTAAAGCTCAGAAAAAGACATTTAAATGGCTGCAATAAACATTTTGAAAACCAAGGCAAAGCTACATAGGGAAAATGTTTTCAAGCAGCTGTATCAGAGCTTCATCATGACGTGATCCAGGCTGATTTTTTAAGTTAAATAACAAGCTAATATAATCTAGGAACTTTAGGGAGAGTAAATGAAAAGATAATGACACTTGCTAAAGACAAGAATGCAGCTGTTTATCAAAAAACAGACTGAGAAACAAAAGGCTCTTCCTAACCCATAGACATAAACCAGAGAGGTCAATAAAGGCAGAGTCTTGTATGTGGAACAGCCACATCAGCTGTCTGGATTTTGGCAAGCATTGTTCCATAAAGCAGACCTCTACTGCATCCAAATTTTCAGTAATTTCCAAAGTGTACTACTTGTTAAGATCACCTAATTTCAGTGACAATGTGCCATACTGAGTATCAGCCTCGTTGCTTGCCCTACTCTACCATTTCTTCTACCATAATACCCTGTTCTATCTTTATGATCTTCTATCCTAATGCTTCCTTAAATGTGTGTTCATAATTTGGATCAGCTCTGTATTTTTCACTTGACTCTCTTTGTCCTTGGTTTTGTTGCTTTTTATACTATCTGTTTGTTTATATTACATTGTTTATTATATCTGAAATTGTATGTCTTTTCCATGCTGTTTTCAGGGCTTGGTCTAAGGAGGTCAGAATAACAGGCCTGTTATAAAGGAGCACTTAGGGTTTTTGCAGATATCTTCAGAAACTACCTTTGCAGAATCAGTTCTACTAATAAATCTGCTTTTCTTTTACTCTCTCTTTCTTTGTACCTTCCAAAGCTATTTGTAATACAACAGAATCTTTTCCCACTGCAGCACCGTGTTGGAGGCATAACGGGATGTCACAGTGGAGAAGGGCTGCCAAAAAGTGAAAGGAAATGAACTTTCAAACCTCCCCAAGATCCTGGTCTTAGACAAATTTCCTTAGTAATGTACAATCCAGCAAAAAGAACAATATGTGCTAGAAGCAGCTCACAATGCCTTTAAGCAGTAGATTTAATGTTGATCTTAGAGATACATATATTGCACACTTAGGATTTGAAGGCATGTAAATTCCTGATTTTCCAGGTGTTCTTCTATAAATACACACACAGATGTGTATTATATTCACAATAACTATCTGGCCCAGGATTCTTTTGATCATCTCATATGAAAGAACAGGTGTACTTTAGCAGCACATAGCACTTGTTAAGAATATGTTGCTAGAAGAGGTAATATAGCAGCATACTAACAGGATAAAGGTTAGGTTTGAGTGGGCCTGGGTAACTGTACTAAAGTGAGTGAGCTGTTGACATGAGAATAAATTTAATTTGAAAACATTAGGTCTAACAAATAGAGAAATAAGTGAATGTGTTTGTGTTATTGAATCTGCTGGGAGTTTTAGCATCTCTCATAGCATGGCAGAAAAACACTCTTCAATGACCAGAACACACACATTGAAAACTAACTGGGAAAACGAAAGTAAGTGCAGGGATAAATTTTCTTGCTGATGTTTAACTGATGGCAGAGATTAGTTGCTAATATCATATGGAGTGAGAAAATTTGTAAATTATATGCATCTTTCTTTCAAATGCTAGTGTGTTTCTTGCCTATTTACAGAAAAAAAACTTGTAATAGGCTGCCTTTGGAGAGCACCTAGTGCATTGTGCATGTTCTACTGTCCAGATGATCATAGAATGTAAAGTGATATTAATCGGTAAATCATGCGATTGAGATTTTTAAAACAGTTTCCCAGAAATAGCACAAATTATATGAAATGAGCAATTGTACTGTGACAACTAAGATTTTAAATATTATGTTTATAATCATCTTAACTAGTTACCTATTTCTGAGAGATTCAAAATCTTCTGAGATGAAGCTCAAGGATGTCATCAAGGCAACCTCTTGATTATAAGAGATATCCTCCTTCAATCACGCAATAAAAACAATGTTTTGTTATTTAGCTGAGTACCTTACAGATCAGAGTTCAAGTACAACATTACATAAAGTTATTTGGAAAAGAAATACATGTGGAAAAGGTAACTATGAAATTTGAATCATGAATAAAAGTGAGGCGAACAGTGCCCTTTTGCAAATATTCTGTAAATTCAGAAAGAGAAAATTCCCTGTATTTTTTATGATGGATATTCTTGCATTTTTGCTTTGAAGATCTTTTTGCATCAGCTAATAGACATTGGTGGGAGTAAACCATTTATGGGAAAAAGAGTATTTCTAAAGTGAATTTCATCATATAAAATTGCTCATGAAAGGGTTATGAAAATGATGTAATGACAATGTACTGTTGACAATGTACAATGATGGATCTAAGCAGAAATGATAAGTGGCCAGTCTTACAGAAAAAGAAAAGATTTATAAATAAGGGAGGAATATGTCTTATTCTCAATTGAAAATATTTGGTGATGTTTAATTCTACAAATTGTGGATGGTAAGGTATGAAGGATGCTTCTTTTTGTTTAAAGGCACTCATATATTTCATGGGAATTGTGATTCTAGGGAAAAAAAAGCAAAGATTGACTTTTAAGTAGTCTGTATTGTATCTGGAATTATTTTGCTGTATATATTAGGTGCACTTTTCCTGAAAGATACACAACACACGTCTAGAAAATTGTTAATTTGGATAGCAGAAGACAAAGTAAAATGTGAGGTACAACTTGCCCTATTAAATAAGAATAACTGAGTCCTGTAATGTTGTAACTCTAAACTACAGCTGCTGGAGAGAGTCCAGCGCAGGGCTACCAGGATGATCAGGGGCCTGAGCAGAGGCTGCGAGAGCTGGACCTGTTCACCTAGTTTAATATGACATGAATGTGCACTTTTTAGGAGGAATTAAATCACTTATAGCACCAGGGCTATAAGGGACTTATACCAGGGACTTTGCAGCACACACAATAAAAAACTCTTGACATAAAATGCTTTCCACATAGTATTTCACTTTACATGGAGCAATGGTGGAGACCAAGTCAGGACTCTGGAAGTGTGTGCTAAACTCAAGAGCCATAAACCCCTCACACATATTTTGCAATCTGAGATGGCCTTGACTAATGGCAAGCCCTTCAGGCTAGACTCATAGGGAAGGCAAGACTGGTGGCCTTTTTAGTGCAAAGCTACTGCCATGTGACTGTCACCATGCATGCTGTGGAGTCATGGTTTGGGAGACAGGAACTTCCTGCAGGATCACTACAGAGCCAGGTTACTGTTTTTATAGACAGTGGGAAAGACTTTTTTCCTTGTTTCTTAAAGAACAGTGCCTTGCATCCGGAAATTTTCTTTCAGTGTCACCACAAAATATTTGGACTGGAAGAGGTCTTGTAGGTCATCAAGTTGGGAGACCCTGCTGTCACTAGTTGCTTTTCATTCATTTCAGTTCACAAATCGTTCGAGTTCTTGCAAAATGATTTTGTGAGGTTGATACTTTTTGATTTACCATTACTTACAATGCTTTGACATTTTATTATTTCTTATCTGCACAACCTTTGTTGGTGAAGGTAGTCAGCTCTCCCAGAATGACAGGAACACACTTTTCACACTGTTCTAATAAGAATTAAATGGCCGAGGCTTCCTTGCATGTACGTCTGCTTTGTGCAAAGGTGCATGAACAAGCTTTAAGCAAGCTAGGTCATAAGTTAAGGTCTGCCAAATGCAGAACTTGGCTTGGGAAGTAGAATAAATTAGGCTGTTAGGAGCTATGTGCTCTGGCTCAAAAAACAGTCTGCTGCTGTTCTTAGGGCAGGACTGTGAGACTAACTTCAGTATTTTGCTACTATACTACTGAATGCATTGAGGATTTACTTCCTGGCTTCTGTTGCCAAAGCTTACATGGTGACTGGTCTAGAAAAATATGCATATGAGACAAGAACAAGGCCACTGGCAACATTTTCTATATGGATCATCTTTAAAATTCTTATCTTAAAAAAATGTTGTCTTTTTCACTTGAAAACCCCCTCCTTCCCTGTCTGCCTTGCAGTTACCCAGTGTATGGAGGCAGCACTCTGCCTCCTGGAGTTCAGATTTATTTTGTGCAGTGTTTAATGTCATGCAAATGACATTAGCAGTTGATGTGATTTGCTGATTCCCATAGACCTTAGCTTGGAGGGTTTAACTTGGTCTCCAGAAGCCCACAATCAGCAAGTGGATATTGAATTTCCCGTATGTGGTAGGTGCATGGGGCTACTCTGTCCTGCAGTGCTATTTCAGCAACATTAATAATATACAATTATGCAGAAAAATACCTTCTCTTTTTCCATAAAAGTGGTTATGTAAGAATTTGATTTTTTAAAAATTCAATCTTTTTGCAAAGGCGAATTGAGTTAATACTCTCTAGGCTAATCATAATTATCTTTAGTTATAGCTTGTCTCCCAAGCCTTTAACTAGAGCTAAGTCCTTTGTTATCCACTAGGATCAGAGCTTTACATAGTACTTTTTGTCTAAAGTGCGTACAAGTACAGATTTTACTGATTTAAATCTTGACTCATTTACTTGCAAAGTATATAAAACTAATAACGGATCAGAGAAAAATCAAAGAGGCAGACTTACCCGTAATCATAGAGGGCATACATGAAAAAGATGGATCAGTTCCTACACCACACCTTTCCTTGCCTCAGATACAGTTTTCCCATTAGTTAATGTAAATTTAACAAATACTATGCTTCTTGCAAAAAGTGAAGCAGCCTTGACAATACACTCTTCTTTGTGATATTTGTTGCAGGTTGAAACTGGAGATGTGGGAGATGTATACAAGATTCGGGTCAGCTGTGATGATATGCCAGGCTTTGAGGGTTGGCATTTGAAGTCTTTTCACATAGAAGAGCTACATACAAAACAAGAATTGAACTTTGACTGTAGCTGCTGGCTTTCTTGTTGTAGAGAAGACAGGGAGCTGGTGAAAGAATTCCCTGCAGTGGGTGAGGACGGGAAAACTTTACCAGGTAAAATTAGTGAGACAACATGAACTGCATGTACCAATATCTTGAAAAGAAATCAGCACCACAGATATGTATTTCTTTTTATGGATTTGTTATCTTCAATGAATCCATGGCAACTGTACATGTGCTGCAAAAATCCTGACCATTTAAGAAATTTCATCTTTCCAGTTAAATAGCAAACTGAGTTTCACCATTGCTGAATCTTGCTGCATAATTGTAAGTGTGCGAAACTGAGGAATGCAATTATGCTTTTTAAAGGCAAAGCACATGTTGAAACTCAGTGAAATTATTTGTAGTAGATTATCAAATTATTTAGGTTATAACATCTTCAGTTGCTAAAATAACTACCAGAAGTGCTCCTCATTGTACAAAAAAAATAAAAAAGTTTCATGTTTGTTTTTCCCTCAGGACATTTCTGTAATGTGCTAAGAGTTTCAGAGTATACTCAGAAATGCACTTGGAAAGTGAAGGCCCTAGCAGTTCTGCATTTGTTCAGAAAAGAATGCAGTTATACATGAGATAAATGCAATTAAGACATGACTGCTTTTCTAAATTAATGTTCCAGCACTGCTTGCCTTTCAAGAGCTCAAATATATATGTGACTTTTAAAAAAACAGCAGCATTGAGGTGGTTAATATTATCCCAGCAGGACTATATGTTAAAAAGGAGAAAAACAAAAAATCCTGGGCCTTCTGTCTGTACCACAGTTTAATGATTTTTCTCAGAAAATCCAATTTGACTATATAAAATGATAGAAGAAAGTGCATATAAACAGGAGCACTGAGGCAAAAATTGTTATTGTAGTACTCTAAAATAATAAATGTATTTAAAAACTGTACTTGTATGTTAGATTGTGCATCCTATGCTACATCTGTCTCTGCTATTCTAATTTGCATAAACTTTTCACAGGAGCTTATTCTTTGACCTGTGATGACTATTAACTACTGCAAAGATCATTCAGCTTCTAACAGCTCATGAATGATCTCAGTCAAGTTCTTATTTTCTGGGTCTTGCACAGCAAAATAGAATTAAACAGGATTTGTATGTATAACTTCAAGTTGCATAGGTCTAAGTTGTATGAGCTCAATTTCCTTCAAATTCCTAAAGGAGTCAATGGAAAGAATTCATTGATTTAAGCAAGCAGAGATCAGATTTATAAATAATACTCTATTTTAATCATCATACGGCAGATTTTTTTGGAAGTATAGAAATAAGAATAAACTCTAGTCTTACTAAATAATCCATTTCGCTGTTTTCCTTTAGGTGAACACTTTTATTTAGTCTATTTTATTTAAATATTTTTATTACAGTCTGTAAGTATGTTGTCTCTGTACACATTGGGGACCGCTGGGGAGCAGAAACCTTTGCAAATGTTTGGATCACTCTCTACGGCAAAAGAGGGGACACCGGTGCGAGGAAACTTCATACATCTTTAGCAAAAGGAAGAAAATTTCAAAGGAACAAGGTAAAGGCAGAAAAATGCTGCATTACATATACATATGCTAATGATATGAGGCTAACATTACCTCCTCTACATCACCTAATATATGTTCAGATTTCATCTTGTGAGTTGAGAACAGAATTTGTCTTCTGGATATTTATGGCAGACCAATGGCAATGTTATTTCCTGGCCAAACAGGAAGAACCACATGTGATAATCAGGTTCCATAGGAGCACACGCAAAAGAAACTACTATGAGAAAGCAGATCATCTTATTTTAACTCACTGCCAAGATAGCCATGCTCAGGAAAGGCGTCTTCACATTTCTGTGAAATTATTTCATTAGACAATTACAACAGCAATTTTCCCAGGGTAAAATTGGATTCAATAATGTGATAGACCTTCTAACTTTTACTTCTCTCTACATCTCTACACTATGCTTATATACAGAAGAGAACACTATAAATTATTTTAATTTGCCTTCACATACATATTTTCCCCTAGAATACCTTAATTATAAAAGTTAATGATTTGTGCTTACAATCTGGCTGTCAAGCCTTGGCTATTGTTAATTAGAAATTTGATTTTTTTCATATAAAAGTATTCATAACATTAATGAAAGGAATGCTATTTTTCTATTATTTTTTATTTTAAAAGTGACTCTGAAAATTTAGAACTTTGGCAAGGAATACATTCTTAAAAGTCACTTTACTAATATCTTATTTCTAATTCTCCTATAATATGTCTTGACAAATTTTTATTATTGAATCTGGATTTTATTGAGGTAATGGACTCTGATTATAATGTGAGGCACAGTTGTGTAAGTGCTATTTGTTTATAAACTTGTTGACCATTATTAGCTACTGCTAGGTCTATCTGGCCCTTAGCTAGGCCATACACAGAACATCTGGCTCTCTTATGAAACAAGAAAGAATTTAGTGGGGCATATGATTTATTTCTTTGTATTTCACACTCTTTTTTTTGTCTCATTCCTAGGTTTTCTTCTCTTTGCCTTATCTTCTTTATTCTGCTTTCCTCTCCATCTTTAGTCTTTTGCTCAAAGTTCCTCACATTCTCCATTGTCATCTTAAACTTCTTCCCCTCTTACTGACTCTTGTTTGTGTAATTTTATTTTTCTACATTGACTTTCATTATTACCAAAGAGAGAGACCTTTCTAACTATTTTAGAAGAGTTTAGAAAACTTTCCTGTAGTGAAGACAGTTTTTCTAGATTTCTAAGTTCTCTTTAGCACTCTATTATTATGTTGGTTTGCATCATATTTTTTGAAACTAACTCCCTAAAAGCCAGGAGTTTTGTTAGAACCCAAATTTTGTCATAGGCCTTTGACAGTCTGAAGGTTGAGGAATGTGTAGTTTTACGTAATTTAAAATGACTGACAAAATACCCTATATTGTCCAAAGACTGTATGAAGTTACAGGGCATTATTAGTGATGATGCAGTATACAGTGTTAGAAACAAATTGTATTTACTTTTTTACTTTTAGAGAAGAGAGATTGTGTTAAAACAGATGTTACATTACAAACAAACAAAAGTAGAAAACAAATCAAAAGAAAAAATAAATATAGATTTCTAAACTGTAGCCAAATCCAGGGCCAAAATTTCTTTGAAGTTCAGGCATATTCAGGTCCAAAATTTTTGAACGATGTTCATCACAGCTTGCTGATCTTTATTTGTTTATATTTAAAAGGCAAACATTCTTTTTTACTAAGCATTTCCTATTTCAATAGGTGGACTCATTTTTGGTGGAAGCTGTTTCTCTGGGTCACTTGCAAAAAGTTGTCATCCAACATGATGGAGAGGGATATGGGGCTGGGATGTACCTAAAGATGATAACAGTCAGGGAGTCTCAGGACTCAGACAAAGAATGGGTTTTCCCATGTTGTAACTGGATTGATACCCATCTGGGATTATGTGATACCACTTGTGAGATTTTGACCATTGGTAAGCTTTTCTGGAAGACTGACCTCGTTTTTTGTTTTTTTTTTTTAATTTGACTGTAACTCTTTCAGATTTCTATAATATATTTTCCTGAAAATAGAAGATTAAATTTTCATCTTCATTTTACTATTATAGCAATACCACATCTGTTAAGGTCAAAGATAATTAAATTTAATACTTAGTGAGTATATGTATGGGATATCAGCCTTCTAGATTGAATTGAACACATTGCAATGAAAGATTTAATGCAGGTATTAGAATATGAGACATATGCTTCAAGGCAATAATGGCTTAAGTTTTATGCGCTACTTTCCAGGGTTTCCAGAGAAAAGTTACTCTAGTCAAATAAGCCTAGTCTTTATCTGTGGTATTATCCCACAGAGTGGAATACTGTGGAATTATATATTTATAATATTGTGTAATACTGTGGAACTATACTGTAGCACTGCAGAACTGCAGTATAGTTCTAGAAAGCTTAGTTTCTGCTCAGTTCAAGCCTACCAATCCAGGAACATGCAAATCCAAACCCGTATGTATTTGGCAAAAGAATACTGACAGATGGAAATGGCAGGACTTTTGGCCATTTACAAGCAGTGGAAAGAGATACTTTCCTTCCATCCTGTGAAAAAAAAAATCCATATGAAGCTTCCATATGAAGCTAGAAATGAGCTTCAGCAGTTTGATAAGAGAAAAAGAAGATGGCTTAAAAACATAATGTGTCCATGGTACATATACAGTTACTTGAATTACTGCTTTTTTTTCCTTTTGATTTGTAGGAAGTAGATTTTATTGAGTTGCTCTTTTCATTTGTTTTCAGCATAGAATGGTTAAAACAGAGTAACAACAAAGAAAAATAATATGAGGGAAAAAAAGGGAGAGAGAGGGAGATAATACCATTGATCTTTTGAGGATCTGGCAAATGTCTTTGTGTTTATCATATATTCCTCTGCCAATCTAACGCTATTATAGCAGGTGTTATATTGCCAGAAAAGATCCAGTTACAAGTGCAGTTCATTGGTTTTATTCATTTAGTGTTAAGTGTCTACATGATACAGATGGCTGGTGTTTCCAAATGATAAAATATTTTTTGAGAAATATCAATATTTGTTTTAAGAACAACTAATTTGACTTTTGAAAGGTGACTGAATGTTATTTTAATAATTATTTTTAAAACTAATAATAAGAATAACTTGGGCTTGAGAAAAAAAAAACCACTGTGAATCTAATGTTTAAACAAAGAAAGAGCATTAAGCTGTTAAATTCTTGACCCAAAAAAAAGTTATAAAGGTATTGATGTGTTATTCTTAGGAAACTGTTGCCATAGATACAATATAACCTGCAAATACAGCTTTGTTTGTATATTGTAAAGCCTATGGTCCTGTTACATTATGCCATTCATTCTATATTCTTTCCTCTTTTTCTTTGATCATTTTTTAAAGGTAAAAGATTGATTTCCAGTCCAAAACTGCCCGAAATCAACATGCAGTTATCAGGTCTCTGGATAATGGACATCACTGGATCTGACTTGAACAATGAAGGAGATCCAATACATCTCTCTCTTATCTTCTATGGGGACCTGAATCACAAAGAATTGCCACTTCAAATTACTGGAAAAGCGGTTCAAATCAAAGTACTTCAACCTTTCTCTATTGCAAGAAATGACAGGGAGTCATATATTTCATAACCCTCTTAATTCTGTGATAAATACCCTTAAAACAATAAACTGCTAAATTGATAATCAAGTCCTCTACATAGTTTGATAGTTTACTGTTAGTAGATTTTTGTTTAGTAATCACTTTTGTTTGTGAATATAACACTGGCACTTGAATAATGGTTCTTGAATGAGCAGATCCTCCTAAGGTTTCCTACTAAGTGAGCAAATTGTTCCCTAGGTGCATATCACAGTGTATGCCAGATTGCAGGTATTGATGTACAGGTTTTATTCATCTCTCGAAAGTAAGCAGTTTGTAAATAACCAATATGACATAGGTTATGTTAGAACTTCCTGAGATGGCAAGAGACAAAAATGGCATGGAACTTGCTTCTTTTTTCTCTTTCCTGTAGATTTTTCACCTCTGTCGTGAGGTTTCTTGTGCCTGCCTTCTCTTCTGTATTTTTTATTCTCTTTTTTTTTTTGCCTATGGTAATTGCTTTCTTTTTCTTCTTGCTTAACTTCTTTTCCTACAACTTTTCTGCTTTCTTACTCTGGTTTCCTACCTTTTATTTGTCTCTGCTTCCTCCTGTTCCTCATCAACTGAAAAAATATCAAACATTTGAGTTCCACTTTCATTGAACTGGTATCTGCCTCTTACTCTGTCACCCTGGGCGAATAAGTCACAGAATAAGTGACTCAAGAGTTCACTCGTGGAGCTGTGATTCTTTCCCCAGTACCTATGCCATGCTCCTCATGCATTTCTGGATTTGATTTCAATGAATGACCAGTCCAGCAGAGCTTGGAACAGACTGAAAGTAAAAATTGCATCTGCTACCTTTGGCTCAGGAAATCTCTTGAGTCACAACATGCTAGATGCTAAGAGCTATTCAGGGAAAGTACTTTTTTTCTAATCTTGCATTTCTTATTCCCTGCCCTCTGTCACCTCTTCAGTTATTCTTTGTGGGTAAAAATTTGTGAGTTTTACCTTTATCAGTTCTGTAGTGAGGTTTATTGTGCAGCTGCAGAAATGAATATACAGCAGGACTGAGGGAAGGGGAGAAAGTAGACAGGGCAGTTGGGAACTCTGCGTAGGAGAAATGTATTCATGAACCCATGTTGAAAGAGTTTCTTTAGAACTGACTAATAGAGCAGGAGAAGAAGGTAACAAAAAAGAAAATTATCAGAGATCAAGCGAGATCTACTAAAAAGCCCAAAGAGTAAATATGCTACTTTCGATACTGGAGAGAAGCCTTAGGTTTCTGAGGTAGAGATTGTCTCCTGGTGCTTTTTCTGCTTGTCAGTTAAATAGGACTTAATGATTGCTCTACAGAGGTAATTGGCTGTTTATTGATGTTTTCTACTCGTTTTCTTTGATAAAAGAGGAACCTGGCTAGTCTGCTTAGTCTATAAACATGATTCAAAATGAAGTGTAACCAGTAGCTTTTCCTCTGCTAGATAACCTTTGCTAAATATGAAGAGATGAAAGATGAAACTATGAAAGTGGAAGTCTCTGGTCAGAGAAAAGATTGAAGTGAGGTCATATGCACTTCCACTGGCTGGACAATGTTTGCAATGAAAGAAGAGCAGAGAATAGAAAAAGACTATTGCTTTATCCTTTTTTATTCTCAGCAGGGACAAATAATTGTTAATAATACTTGTTATTTATATTATTGTTATTATTGTTAATGGTTAATATTTATTATTTATTATTACCATTATTATTACTATAGTACTAGTGTTAGTATTATTACTATTATTATTATTTATACTATTTTTTACCTCTACTTACACAAGTGGAATAAGTTATACAAACTTTGCAGTTTGCAGTACAACCATAGGATTCTTTCTCAAACATGAATGCAAAAGAAAAATTTTAATGGACAACTTCTACAAGAAAATGTAGTGTGTAGTGTAGAAGAAGGAACACATTGAAGAGAGGACTCATTGAACAGTAATTTTGGATATTTTCTCAGAGTAGTTATCCTTCAAATTTAAAATTGCTTCATTTCTATATTCTTAGTTGTAGGATAATTTCTTGTGCTGTTCAAAAAATTTTTAACTGACTTGAAAACTTATGTGTCTGCACTAGTGTCCCAATTCAGTGGTGTTTCTTGTACGAAACACTGCTTTCTGTGCACAAATTCCTGCCATTTTCTATGTTGACTCATTCTCTGGTATCAAACATCTAGAGTGTCATTTCCTCATTTAGAGCAGCAGATCAATTTTGTATTGACTAGAAATGGAGCAAACAGTAACAGTTATAAATCTGTTCCACTTCTTTATGGAAGTTTGTTCAACTGTTACATACAAATGCATTCAAATGTTCTATTAAGCCCATTTTATCTTCCACAGCTAGGATGCTGACCATTCATTTTCTCTTTTTTTTCTCATAGGATGAACTGACAGATATTGGCTCAGTCTACAAAGTTCAGGTAACTGGCCCACATAGCAAATTAAAACAGCCATGGCACTTAGATTTACTGCATATGAAGCACACAGGCATGAATGAAGAGATGTATTTAGCTTTTGACTGCTGGTTCAAACCTAATGAAGACAAATGTGTGGAACTGCCAGCTCTCTATGCAGATCAGGAGCCCTTGCCTGGTAAGCTAAGTCCTTTTTTATTATTAGAGGTCAGATTCTGTCACTGGTATAAGGACATGAAATATTGTATGAGGGTTCACAGAAGAATTTTATACTAAGTAATATAATGCTTTTGCATGTGAAATTATTACAAGAGAAAGCTAAGAACACAGAAATCATTTGTACTGGCCTTACAACAAATGTTACAACTGCTAATACCAAAGAGATTAATTACATAAAATCTTGATCTCTTTCATGTAAAAGCAGTTTATGTCTTGTTTATTTATTATCTCCTCTCTCAAAATGCTGTTCCAGTTAAATAGGTATACAAAATATTATTTGATGTATGATACTACCTTAATCTTCCTATTTACAAAGAAAGCTATGACCTGGAAATTTATTCAGTTTCTAAGAATGAAAGAATCGCAAGGACCTCTTACAAAACAGAGACAGGTGTTTCAAAACGTGTTACAATCTGTCAGAAAAATATATCCAATAATTTCAATTACATTAGTGTTTTATTGATGTTGATAAGAAATACATAGTACATCAAGTATTATTCCAGTGACAATATATTAAGCATCACTTTTCAAGTATATAGCAGAATTGTATGGTTGGATGGTGCCAGAAATATGATAAAGTGATTCCCTCTTCCCCCTCAGGAATACAGAGAACAAGCAATTGCATACTGATATCTTTATCTCTAGCTACTTAAGAACAGGATTCCTATCTATTCAGCTTATTAGAATAAAGAGAATTGGTGGGAATAGTAAAGATCAAATATTGAAGCTTTTAGTGTCAGTTAAGAGGGCTTTTTTGCCAGAGGCTACAGTACAAAAAACATTCTGCTTAAATAGAAACTTAATTCCATGTCAACTTTTGCACACTGTTCTCTAAGGAGGCTTTCCTAAATATTTATCACATTTAAGTTGAATCTTGAACAAATAAAACACCGAAGACCTTTTAAATATATGATTATATGTGGATTTACTCCTTTTTATTTAACAAAAATTGAGTAAAATTATAACAGTTGATAATTATTTTCAGAATTTGAATTTGCTATATTTTGACTATTTGTAAAAAGTCTGGAAATTGAAAACAACATAAATATTATGAATACACTCCTCAAAGTTTCTACTGCGCTAAGAATTAAATGGAGACAGTTTTATCTTGTTTAACAGAGCCATTCAGTTTAAGATAAAAGAGAATATTCTATTGAATAGAATATTGATTTTTTGAATAGTTGAGTATTATGTCCTGATTTATACACATGTTCACACAAACCATTTTGTAGAGTTTAAACTAAAGAAAATATGTCTGCATCTGTTAACATGCAAAATGTCTTTTCAAGCTCATGTGTGTGCCCGCTGATGAAAGGTGCTGTATACGAATGATCTTTTGTTGAAATGATTATGTCAGTTTGATACTTTGTGCTGCTAATATTACTTCAGTTTACATGTCAAACATCAGCTTCTCTGTATTCCCATTTGTTTACTGGTGACAAAAAGCATTTCATTGTTCGGTGTGATCATGCTATTTGCTGCTTTGAAAGAGATATCCACACATGGAGTTGTCTTTAATAAATGTCTTGGTGGAATAAGTTCAAACAAAGAAGAAAACAAAATTTGAAATATACAGATCATTGCTGTCCCCAGGCAAATCAAACAGCAATTAGATGGTCGTATAGGGAGCAAAGTAAACTTTAAAAGCTAGGCATCCAAATAAACACTACCCTTTATCAGTAAAGTCAATCGCCTGGAAGTAATGAGATACATTCATACCATCACTTCTGTTCCAAACCATTTACATAAGATTTGTCAAGGCAAAAATACATGCTCATTTGTGATCTTGAGGAGAATCACAATTCCTTTAATAAAAAACAGTCCTCACAGTTTTATTTTTTTGTTTCTCCTAGATCCATAATCCATAAACACTTTTCTGGGTTTTTTGGGGGGTATTGTTTGTTTACTTGCTTGCTTGCTTTTTTCTCCTCCTCCAGAACTCTAATGTCAGAGACTTGTATCTTCTGATCATGTCTCCTACATATCCCACCTCATCTGGTAAGACATGAGGATGATTTCATGCCCAGTAAATCCAATCACTGGTATCAGCTGTCATGAAATGTATTCTTAATGCCTAAAGAATAAAAGAATAAGCAAAATTTAAACTTGATTCTCTCAGGTCTGAAATTGCTTTTTCTTCCAACTGTAGAAATATTTCTTCTTCAATGACAGTGCCCATGCTCAAACCATAGGTAACTCCCCAGACACAATTATATTAAATAACCAAGGTCAAATGACTCTCTTGCATAATTATGTTAGCTTCTGTGGCACCATCTCAGAGCTGAATTCATCTTCGGGATACTAACCAGTATCACAGAGACAAATACTTTCTCTGATTTTTTTTTGACTTTAATATATTCATCCTATTATTTATGATCATATTTTTAGACTATCTATTTCATCAGACCAATTATTTTTAGTGCAAATTTTTGGGCTTCAGATTAAAAGAAACTTTGTTTTCTTAGGAATTCTGTGATAATTTCATGAAAGACACAATATGCATATTAATATAGAGACAACTTAATTTGAAAATAATGACAATTACATCATCATAATTACAATTAACACTTTAGTACTTCTTGCAGATAGTTTCTATGTTTCTTGTTGTCTTCTAAATCATTTCTTGATTTCTAGAATGCTATCCTTTTTGTCTGCAGTGAAGGTGTATATGAGGTGCTTTTACAACAGTATGTATCCCAAATTAGGAGCTGTTTGAACTTAAAGGGAGAGCTTGGCCAAATGTAGGTGCTCTTCTGCTCTATTTCCTGATTCCGTTTTTTGCTAACTTGAGTGTCTTTACAAGGACACAGATTTGGAGACATGATTCATATGATCAGTTGACAGCATTAGATCAAAAATCTTTTTTTTTTCTTTTTTTTTCTGCAGCAAAAGTATGTTTTTAACATATGCCTACATAGGCTACTTGCTTTTAATTCTTAGTTGTCTGACATTCATTTGAAAAGAGAACTAATTCCTCTGGGAATCTCAACAATTTCCTCTGGGAATCTCATTATCTTTATTGCCTCTTTCTATTTATTTTATCTTTTTTTTGGTTGGAAATCTCAAAGAAGGCAGTAGGAAGGAAAGAAAGTCACTCTCAGCTATCCTCCATCTCTGAAATACTGCACCCTGCCCTGTTCACATTCACATCCCTTCCATTTTATCTTTCAGTAAAGAACCTGCTAAGCTATAGAGAACAGCAAGGAAGAAAAAAGGCCCTGAAAGCTCCAGGAGGAGAAGAGGGGTTCATTTGATAGTTCATTTTCTCTCCCACTGCCTTAGTGTTTCCTGCCTTTGAAAAACTTACTTCTATCACCTGATTTGAATACAGAACTAAAGCAATAATGGTGTGAATGGTTCAACCATACCACTGACATTCAGGTCAGGATGAGATCATAACATTCAGACCTGAAAGATTATTGAGATTTCATTAGGAAAATGTTACTGAGTTACCATAATAAATAGTATTTGAATTCCATTATAGTTCATTGTAAAATCAGCAAAAACCAGAAACTTCAGGGCCATAGCTTCTGCCTCTTTATTCTCGTTTTCCTCCCATATATGAACATTATGTGGTGATTTTTATTTTCTCATGATGCTTTTTTACATCTGAAACAGAACTCTTACATGTTGGATTGATCAGAGAAAAAGAATGGCAAGGTTCAAGAACACATTTTATTTTAGCAAATTGTTATTGCTAGTGATACCTCATTCACTTCATTGCAAGAATGCTCCCAAACTCAACCCACCCTAAGAACTCTAACCCTTTTTCACAGCCACTTTTTTGTTATGTATTCTTTGCTTGGTAAGGATTATTTTGCATGTATGTGTGGATCTCACATAAACCTTTTGAAAATCAGTGGCATCCATTTGCTATGAATATTGCGAACTTTGATTACATATTAATTGGTTCTGCAGGTTCATATGAAAATATTGAGTCAATAAGAGCATTCAGATATATTTTAAAATTTTCAATATATATATTTCTCCTGTGAATACAGGTGCTTTGGAGCACTTGTATATTTGCATCCATTCATGTGGTTAAAGATAAAAACAAAATTGAAGTTACTAATTATTCAAGAACAAAGCACTGCAAATAATTGAGTACTGTGATTTCTAATCCACCCTATATGAGGAATCAGTCTTGGAAATCACATTTTTCAGGCCTTTTTAACACAAGAAGCCTATTGACTTCAATTATCTACTTACATGAACAAAACTAAACAGGGAAAGCAACACCCTAGTTAGATGACAGAGCCAGTCCTTTCATATCCTAGCTTCTCAGAAGACAAAACTACTATCGGTGGCAGAGGTATCCTCTGGACAGTCCACATACTTTCAAATTTCTGAATCTCCAGCAAGACCAAATCAGTGTAGCTAGATTGACTCAACTGCAGGTGTTTTTACATTTCTTGTTGGGAAATGCATATTTGAAAAGATGATGAGTCTAGGAAAATATTGGGTTCCTATCATCATACATTGGCCATGCCATCAAGTACAAGTGCTTTCTTAGATTATGGTTTAAACAATATAACCTTTCCAAGGGAAGTCTCTGTGTTAGAGTAAATAGCAATACCGTGAAATAAAGTTCCTTTTCAGAAAGCAGATATTCTCAAAGGACATACTCATCCAGAAAAAAAAAATGAAGAGAAACAAAGACATTGCAGAAGTTTGCTGCATTGAAAATGCCTTTAATAGCATCAATTTAGATATTAATTTTTCAATCAACATGCAAAAACTGCCCATTAAGTTATTTGTTTCTGTGATACGATCTTTTTTATTTCATCCTTATCAAGAAATAGCTATATGAGATGTCACAGTATTTGAATTCAGCCTCTTTGATTATAACACTCAATATGAATAGAATCAACTTGTGAAAAGAGCTGTAAGAAAAGCTTAAAAATAAATATCCTCAGAACACTTTTTTTCTCTCCCTGTTTTCCCCTCACCTACGCATAAGAGTAAATAACAGCTTTAGCTTCTGGTTTCTTATTTTTTCACAGTATGTTTTTAACAATTACTCCAAAATCTACTAGAAGCTTCTTATATCCTCTCAGGTAAAGTTTTGGTAGGATAGTTTGGCTAAATTGAATCATTTCTTCTTCACAAAATATTTATATATACACTGTTTCCCTTCCTTACATACTACACAGTTTTCCGGGGAAGAAGCCATTGTGCAATCAGCAGGCCCCAGATAGGGACAAGCAGCAGAATAAGGCTGCAAGATATTCTGTAGTGTGCAATTCTCCATAGTCTGGAAGATGTCTGTGTTTGCTTTACCATGTCAGAGATAGCTTAGTGCTTGTACAATGTCATATTTTATGAGTGCTCATTCCTTAATGAAAAACTAGACTTCAAGTTTGCAACAGAAAGTAGTTTCAGCAGATAACATGTATTCTTGAATACATTCAAGGACCATGTATATTGGTTATTTTCCTGAATGTAACATTGCATTTTACAGTGGATAAAAATGTATTATTCTGAAAAGTCTTTACAGCAACAAGTCTGTGTTGCTGTAAAGTGAGATTTTTTTCTTGGACCTGAGTAATGGTGTTTGTGGGTGGAATCAAAGGAACATGCAGACCATTTAACTTCAGATACGTGACTTCGAGTGTCTATCCCTAGAATACATGGAAACTGTCATAGATGTTTTCTATAGTGCTTCTTCCTACTGACTACTTAGTGATCCGATAGTCCCAATTTAACCACCCAAGATAGATGCCTAAAATAACCAAGAGTATACTGTTGAACATACATTTATTATGGTAGCCTGAGTAAGACCAGGCTTTCAATACTAGGATTTTTTTTTCTTTTTTTCTGGATTCCTTCTTGTTAGGATAGTGCAATAAATCAGGAAAATTGAGAGCATGACCTCCTCTTGTTTAAGAGTTTTCTTGTTCTTTCTCTCTAGGATAAGGACAGGGGCCAAAACAGGTCATTTTTAAACTGAATATATGAATATTTCCAAAGAAATTGTGATTTTTTTGGAATTGATGGAGTTGCCGATCCCTGAACTGCTGCCACCCTTTCAATTGCAATAAGCTAAAGTAGAAGTAGTCTTTTGCTTGCAGTCAGAAGTTTGAAGTCCTGTCTCTGCTGGATCACTGCCCTGTGTTCAGTGTCAGAAAGAGGCAAGGAAGCAGGAGCTGAATGTGGTGCGTTTAGATGGCTCTCCAATTTTCTGTTATGAGCACAGCTGAGAAAATCAGGAATGCTTTCCTTTAAGCTCACATTTCCTGTATCCAATGGGCATTTGTAGGCTATTATATTGACAAATATAAGTGGGAGGTTGCTTTGGAGAGTGAAAAAAAAATCAAAAAAGCTTTTGTTTTCAATGTATACATTAAAGCTGTCTTTGGAAGTTTTTTTTTTTGTTATTAATAATTATTTCTGTTTCACCTTAATTCAAGTGTTTTAACTTTCTGATCATTTTATTAGTCTGATGAGTGAGAAAGCTTGATAGACTTGTGCTTATTTTTTGGAAGATAATTAGAAGAGATGAAAGCTTCTTAAAACAATCAGATTATAGCTTTTTTCTAAGCCAGTTTACTAGTGCTGAGATCTAGCTTCATTTCTAGAAGAAAATGTCACATACACAAAAAGAAAGAACAAAGAAATGTGGGTCAATAATCCTAGAGATTGGAATTTAGCCTTTCCAAGCAGTATTTAAACATGCATCCAATGTGGAATTGTGTGGAATTATTGTGTGGAAAGGGATTAGTTACCTTAGGGGTAGAAGCAAATAATATAGGGGAGATTCTGTGCTCCAAACAGTGGCTGGTAAAGTTGATGTTTAGGGAGCAAAGTGTGAGGAAGAATTAAATTGTTCTGCAGATTGACAAACAGGCAGTTATGCTTGGAAATTAGGAAAATCTAGTGTTTATATGTCACCAAGACTGAGGAGATCTGTGCCTTGAGCCACACTCTGGGGCTTCAGACTAAAGAAACTTTCAATTGTCCGTCTAGATCAACTAAAGTGAAAATCCTTTTGTATCTTTCATAATATAAGCAAAATTCCAGCTAGTGTACTGTGCTCTGCGTCTTACTGTGGCTTATTTTTTTAGAGAGTGTTGTAATTATTCAGAATACTTTTTAGCTTTACTCACGCAGTTAGAGTCAAGATAGACATCAGCATTAACATGAGCTCAATTTCCCAGATTCATGGATGTAAAATGGCAAAATCAAAGTTTTTTTCTCAACTTTCATACTTTGCATTTAAATCATAAGAGTTAAACTTTTGCTATATTTACAGAGTTTTGATCAAAATGGGAACATCCTGTTGGCATGCACCTCTGGGGTTGGTATCAATATAGTTAATACATTAAGAAAAGACAAACTTTAAGAAGGCAACATACCTTCTTATTAAATGTCTCCTATGTGAAAATGATGCAGTAAAAAACAGAGATTGATAAAATATGCTGGTGTTGGGCAAGAAAGCAAAGATTTTCTCATGTTGACTTTCTGGTTTGCGATCTGTATTTTTTCTAAAGTTGTGGAATATTCGATCCATTTGCACACGGGAGACTTGAAGAAAGCAGATGCTGTTGGTGAAGCCTATATATGTATTCAAGGAGAAATAAGTGACTCAGGAAAGCGATGGCTTAACTCAAGAAACAGCCTGATCACTTTTGCTAGAGGGCAGGTAAATGAGGAGGAATATAAGTGAAGTTGAAAATGTCTCTCTGATAATTTATATATGTATATATACACACACACACACAAAAAAAAAAAAACTTTCATGTACAGAGTGTCAAAGATACTTTACTACTTTCTGCATATCCAGTAGACATAATTTTCTCTGTAACTGAGAGATGATTTCCTCCGTAACTAAGAGATTATTTTCTCCAATTGTAACATATTGCTTTTAAGCTTCAGCAGCATGGCACAACTGTAAATCAGTTAAGTTGATTAAGTGAGTCTCAGTTGGAATAAATATACCCTAAAAGCTCTCTTCCAATATTGCAGACATTTAAGGCCAAGGCGGTCTTAAAAAAATCTATAATGGATGGAATTTCTTTAGGATATTTTGAATTTCTGCCTGCTTTGCACAACTGTATTTTTTTACTTTTCTGAACATTAATATCATTGTTCCAGGGAGTGTTTTACATTTTTTTAATGTTTCCTTCAGTTCTTCCATTCAGTTATAGCTTTTATACATTATAAAACACTCCATCTTTAAGCAGCTTTAACGGTTCTTCCTAGAAATAATTGTTGGTTTAAGAAAAGGTTAACTAAAAAAATAAACCAGATCGAAATAGAAATATTTAGTTTGTACTTTTAGACCTTCTTGTTTGTTTTGGTTTGAGTTCAGTTTTGTTGCTAATGCTCATTTTTGGTTGTGGTTTGCCTGTATAGAATCACAAAATAATTGCATAGAATAATTCAGAGGGAGGGAATACTTATTCCAGTAACACAACTCACTGATTCCAGTAAATACAGTCGTTCTTTAATGCAGAAATCTTGAAAAATCTTCAATTTGGCATATGCTTCATTTATTCTTTAAACTGGCTGTGTTTATTTTGTCTGTCCTTATTTTCCTAAATTGTACAAGTCAGAGCAATTTTTCAATGAGAAGACGTTGAACTTTCATATTCATGGCATTCTTGGATTTTCTTTAATTAATTTATTCAGAATATTAATGCCCTGTGTCATGTTCATCAAGAATGCATCAAGGTCCTAGATCAGACTTAACAAAAGTAAATAGGAATGATAGAATGATAGGACTCATTTTGATTTAAGCAGTAATATAAGGAATTTTATAAATCTATCTTTTTTGCTGGGTGGGTATATATAATATATATTAAACAGCTTAGAGAAAGCTGCACAGTTAGTCTTCTTAGCAGAATGGATATAGTGTCAGTTTCTGTGAATATTAAATCCAGTGGAAATAAGATGTTCTTTCAGATTCATGAGGGAATTTTTGCTACATAATTCAGATTCTGAGTTAGTTTTCTAGTGGCTTGATAAGGAGACTAAATTCTTCCTTTGGAACTTCAAATGACTTTTCCATATCTTGATCTGTAGTGCTCTAAAATTATCTCAAATAACAACTGTTTGGATCTCCTCACAGTTTTCTCCAGCTTGCCTAAAAATGCCTGGTTTCTATTCTTAATTTTTGCTCTTTATTATCTAGACAACTTTTCTGATCCATGTGGCCCTCATAGATAGCACTAATACTGGCTTGACCCTAGGAATTGTACAAAGTTTTCATTGCATACCTTCAAATCCCAAAAGAGGTCCCTGGATTTTGTCTTCAAATTGAGACAAAAAAAATTTCCAGACAGGCTATACCAGGTCTACTGGATCTGTCTTCAACAGAATAGCTCACAAATTCACAAGAGATAAAACATAAATCAAAAATTTGGTCAAGAGGTCAAAGAGGTCAAAAATACTTTTTTTTTGTTATTATGTATCTGTTATCCTAAGGAGATTACACTTACCCATTCATGAATCGTATATTTCCAAACCTTGTTTCTTGATGGCCAGTTCAGAAAAGTAAGCACAGACTTAAGAAATGTATGTCCCCAGCGTCAGAGTGCAGCTCTTTTATTGACAGGGAAGAAAAAAAAATGAGTGAATTAAAATGAAATGTTTATAGGAGAACAAAATTATTATAATAGGAAAAAAATAGTAAAAGAAGAAAAAGAATAAGTTATCAGGAAGACTGATCCACCATGCAATTCTATTCTACAAGAAAAATATCCAGTATCATAAACATGTCTTGTCTATGTCTATGTCTATAGCTAGTGAGGTCCAAATCTTCCCAGATATCTATTCATTTGATTCTCATTTAGCTGCCTAATTAACTAAATTTTAGTGAAAAAGAAGTTTCTCTGGATCTCCTGAATTATTAATACCCATTAGTTACGTATTAAATACCTAACTTTCTTCAGTTTAATTGAGAATGAGTTATTTAACTGTCAAGATGTTCTGGATCGATACAATTGGTACATTCAATAGAAGTATCAATGGATACGATTTGGTAATTTCAGTCTGTGAGACTACTAAAATGATTAAGGTTCATAGATTTTTCTAATGTTTCCAAAATTACTTCTTATAAACCACAGCAACATTTTGAAACTTTTAAGTTTCACTGGTACATAAAATATCAATATTAGTATATTCAGTGTTATTATGAACCCAAAGAAAATGGAATGCCATGAATAGAAAAAAACCTTATATTAAGATACAAAGCCCTGAGTCAAAATCACATACATATTTAATTTAACTAAATTTTAATTTTATTTATTTACACATTGCAGGTGGATATGTTCAAAATCAAAGCTGTATACCTTGGCAAGCTGAACCAAGTTCTTGTTGGATTTAAGAGTCCAAAAAAAGGTCGGTATATAGTACTATATCACAGCATTATTTTATTATATTATATATTATTATTATATATATACAGATATAATATATGTGTATTATATATAATATATGTATGTTATATGTGTATATATACATATATATATACCTGTGTATATATATACACATATAATATATTATATTATATATACATAATATTAAGAGAGCCAGAGAGATGAAGGCTTGCCCTCAGAGAGCATCTAGGGGTCAGAGAGCATCTAGGGAAACTCGACACCCACAAATCCATGGGCCCGAATGGGATGCACCCCAGAGTGTTGCAGGAACTGGCGGATGTCATAGCCAAGTCGCTCGCCATCATCTTCGGAAAGTCCTGGAGAACGAGGGAAGTGCCATAGCACTGGAAGAAAGCCAACGTCGCTCTGGTCTTTTAAAAAAGGAAAGAAGGAGGACCTGGGCAAATACAGGCCGGTGAGCCTCACCTCCATCCTCGGAAAAGTGATGGAGCAGCTCATCCTGGCTGCTGTCTCCAGACACATGGAGGAGAAGAAGGTGCTCAGGAGTAGTCA
>JAUBOD010000825.1:998156-1012504 GCA_032353885.1 Nothura maculosa | reverse complement strand
ATAAAGTGAAACTCTTTATAAGAAAGTTTGAGTGTTTTCTGTTACTCTAAAGAAGAAAAAAGTCTCCATGACTAATTTCTCAGTACAGATCTCTTTTGAAGGACAGATAAACGAAGTTTTCTACTTTACTGGTGATAATTTTGGCTACATGTGATAAATATGTCACATCTTAGGTTGTACACCATTTTATCTCATCAGCACCTTGCTGAAGAACGTCTGTAACAAAAAATAACATTCTAGTTTAAATTGTTCCTGAAACAGTTGAAATTTAAAAAAAAAAATTGACTGAGGATAATATCTATTAGAAAACATGCTGCTTTTGATTGTTGATAAATCAAAAAAAAATTATTAGATAAAATATTTATGAGGGAAAAGAGATCAGTGAATTGGCATGGCTGTTTATAATTTTCTAACATGTAACTTTCTAACTTTATAATTTATGAAAACTTTAAAAAAGTTAGCTGACTTTCATAAGTTTCTAACATGGCTGTCTTATGTGCATGGTCCTAACAGATTGCACAATCTTTAAAGGATCACCTATCACTACTTAAAACCCAGACCATTATCTCTCTATGTGTACTAAATCAGTGGATTTATTATATTTCAAAATTCTGTCTCAATGAGAACATAGGATTGAGTTTCCAGGAACTCCCTAACTGACTCTGTTACTGATTCCTGTGTTGTTTTGGACATTCAGCCAATCCATTAATTATTTTTTATTATTTTTCTTCAACAGGAACTTGGGATGTCTTTGTCACAACTACTGATGTTTCTTGCATTAGTCCTAAAATGTCTCTAACTGTATGTGGTGAAAAAGGTACCTGTGATTCAGTGACATTTCCCAAAGGATCTCTTAAAAAAAAACAGATTTACAAAACTTCAATTGAATTAAGTAAGAAATTCAGTACTATACACAAAGTTCGCCTAGAAATTGAAGAATCTGGAGAAGGAGGGACTTGGCATTGCCGTGAGGTAAAAAACTAATCATAATTTTAGATTATGTATTAATTATAAAATTCATTTTTTCATATTCTATGTTTATTATATACAGTTTCTGTTTGAAATTGCATAATACTAAATTTACAAAAGTAACTGGATTTTTTAACACTTGCAGTGTGCTGACTTCAGATAGTACAAAAAAAAATTACTACCTAGCTTTAAATAATAAAAATCTTGTAAATCTTTCAACTGGATTTCTAGAGGGCATATATAGTGATGTGCCATTATCTTTAGCATATCCAGGGGCCTCTTTTCAGAACTGTAGCCACTGACATTCATAGCAATATTTACATAATTTCAAATTGGCTGTTGCATGTAGTGGACGCACTGATCCAAGGCAAATAATTAAGTGAGACACTGGAAATGTCTTTTGATGAAAATATCTGCCATTTAAGTTGGCATGTGAAAAAAAGAAGTGAACAACAAAAGTGACAATTTTTCTTCTGATGTCCAAGATGCTGAAGCTAAAATCTGGCATCACTCTGAAATTGCTGTGGCAGTCAGTATACAAAAAGTATCTTTATCCTCTTATCCTGGCAAAATAAAAAAAAGTCTAAGAGAAAGAATCATCTTCTTTCAAACTACAACTACACTTTTCCCTTAATATTTGTATTTTGTTCTCATTAAAAATTGGAGGAAAAATAATTTTCATTTTTTATGTGTGATAGTAGAAAGCTATACCTCCTGACATTTAACTGATAGGTAGTTTGTTAATTTTGTCTTCCTAGACAAGTAAAATATGCCTTAGTAACAAATCTATTGACAAAATTAGGACTGCTTCTTGGACATTATAGGAGACAGTGGATCACAGTGCTATGTGACAGAAACTTGGCACTTGTAAACAGTGACATCTATTAGCCTACATTAAGTCATAGCAATGACTCAATGCTGCATTAGAGAAAAAAAAAAGAAAAAGAAAAAGAAACACCTTTGTTTAAATAGATAAAGGAAATATCCACATTTACATCAGATAGGACTATAAAGAGGAAGAAATATAGCCTTTTCTGCCCCATTGTTCCATAGATTTCATAGCCAAACTGAATGACTCCTTGAGTGAAATATCTAAGCTGGGCATAATATCTATTATCAAAGACAGGTTAGCAATCTATTTAAACTGATGGTCTGAACCAGGGTGGTCATTTCTATGCTATTTTGTTTGGATTTTACAAGACCAGACTTCATTGAGTTTTCCCCTTTCTATCACAAGTAAATGCAGATAAATGGTTGAATTCCATATTTAGGTTCAGAATTCACTTTTAAAATCATCACTGAAAAACAATCACTCAAAATAATTTCCTGGTAGCAAAACTTCTATCATTTTTAAGCATTCAAAATATTTAGTAAAAGAATCAACGTGATGCGTATGTATATATGATATATATGTCACAAAAATATTCCTGAATCCTACTTTTTTTTTCTCCAGCTACTCTGAATGAGAAAATATTCAACACTGAAAAATGTTACTGACATTTCTCAAAGGGGCTAATAGACCCTTCTTTTCTACTCATATATTGGATAAATAAGTTACATAAAGAATCCTTCCAGAATCTTTCCAAAACTTTATTCCCCCTAACACAATCTCTACAGCAATAATGTTGACAACATTTTGTTTTGGAAGGTCTCTATTCCATTCTTTTTAAAAGACAGTTAAAAATAAAGTTTTAGAATATTTTCTCTTCTGCAGTATTATTGAGATAATGTGCTCTCTCTCATCTGTGAGTAGTAGCCTCCTGCTATATAGCAGTCTCCTGCTATAGTTCATGTTAGAGCCTGTGACACAGACACTACAACTGTTTCTTTTTGTTCTCCACTTAGGTAAAGCTTCAACACAGAGAAAGTAAAAATATTCTGGAATTTCCTTTCTCTCGCACCTTTGCAGATGATGGAGGATTAACAGTGGCAGAACTTCCAGTCCTCACAGCTGGTTTGCCTTTTCCAGCAGGTTTGTTGCAAATCAGGAACATTGGAAAAATTTGGTCAAGATTTTCACAACAGTCCAAATGATTTAGCAGATACTTTCTATTCATTTTAACCAGTGAGGCACAACTAGGTGCAATCTACTCAACTGTTCAAAAAATGCTCAGTTTATTTATTTAGTTGCACATTTTTCATTGCACATCTGATTGATATGATTTTGCAACATGTAAAAGACAAGCAGTAAAGGGTTTTGAACAGTATTCAGAGTTAAGTTTTTTCTTTATATTGTTTAGTTCTTTCTCAGAGCAAAGGAAAACCAAAGGTAGCAAGTCTCATAGTGTAATTTCAGTTAAGAAAGAAATCCATGGCCCCTAACACCATAAACTTTGTCTTCCTAGAATTTCAAGCATTCTCTTATGAACTAGTAGTAAAATATATTAAAACGCCCTTGTATGAGTTTTGTCTTCAACATCTCAAGACTAAATTATTTTAGTTTACTCTCTGTACTTTAGGAGAATTCGTAACCAGACTTAGCGAAGAATACAGCCGTTCTTATCCTGAATGGATATTCTGCCATGAGAATATCCTAATCTCCTCTATTTTTTCCAGGAATTTAAGAGTTTCATTCACCCACTGCATGTCTTTTTTCCTACATTTCCATACCTAGCCTGAAGAAAGACACTTAAGCAGAAGCTCTATGAAGATAAGTGAAGAGTGCTGCTGGGATATTCCCTGAAAAGGCACCTTGCCATTTCACCACTTTCATCTTTTTCTAAAGGAGCACAGATGTTTTAAAACTAGGAATGCTCTTTCTGTTTCAGAGGAGCACTCAGCAAGAAGACAGATATTGTTTTTTCTACCTCCTTCCCACGGTCATTACCTTTTTAACAGAAAGTTTGGGGCATGTTGCTTCTTTCTCACATCTAAGGCAACATCACCCAGTGTCCTATACATTTCTCTGGAGTATGAGTACTTAATAAAAACAGCCAAAAATGCCCAAATAAGGAATCATAATAAGTTGTCAGAGAATACACAACCATACTTGTAACAGTCTGCTAAAGCAAATAGCTGAAGTAGTACAGTGTGGAGAATGGACAACTGTCCGGACCACAATTCAGAGGAAATACCAAATTTGCCCTTCTTCTAGCTGAGCTCGGTTTCAGTTAAATCCAGTGAGGCTCAGAACAGGGCTGTGCTTTTTATGTAATTTAGTGTTGTTCATACCTTAGGAGACCATTTGCATTTGTTGTTCATACCTAGGAGTTCATAGGAGTGTTATAAATTTAAATATATACAAGTGTGTGACAGAGTATTATTTACATGTTTTTTTAACAACTGGTGATGTGTTCATTATCATCTTTTTCTCTTTCCCTGTTTTCCATGCCCACTCACAAACTGTGGTTATTAATTGCTTGTTATTTCTAATTACAATGCTTCTTAAATTTTAATTACAGTGCTTCTATGTGCTTTTTTAAACATCATAATTTTATTTGCCCTTTGGGCAGGGAAAAAAATAATAATAGTAATTTATTGTATTTTGTTTACTAATTAAGCTTCTTAATTTTTTTTATTAGTTCAACTTTAGTACATCTTTCTTTTTTTCCCCTTCCCAAAGTGAAAAACTATGTCCTCTACATCATTACGGGAACATCCGCTGGGGCAGGAACAGATGCAGATGTGTTTGTCATGCTGCAAGGTCTTCAGGGAGATACAGGCAGAAGAAAATTAGTAAGAAAAGATGATGATCATTTCACTAAAGGAAAGGTAAGCTTCTCATTTCTGTATGGTATTTTTTCCCAATTTTTTCAAATTCATTTCAACTTAATGAAATTATGGTGGACTCTCTTCAGAGAGTTTGCAGGAGGATGTCTTCAGTCTTGTTTGCAAATGCTGTGTGTTTAAGTGTACATGTATGTGCATAGCCATATTGATATGTTAAGCAAAATATACTGATGCTTATGCAATCTATGCTAACAATTCTGATAAAGTGATAAAATAAATGAAATGACAATATCAAGCATTTCCAGGTTTAATTTTGCCAGTGCTGAAGGTTTTTGATACCTTCAAGCATACCTGGGCTTTCCTGGGTATTTGCTGACAACAGAGCAATGAGTAGACTCCATTTCCATTAATTGTTCATTTTTCCTTTGCCAGTCTTCAGGGTAAGGCTCATTTTCCCACTTTCTCTGTGTTCGGTTCTTGTCCCCTACACTGTGCAAAGGAGAGAGTCTCCCTCTTTGTAGATATAGACCAGCCAAAGCCCAGTGTGACTTTCAGAGATTCATTTGCCTGCACCATAGTCAATACGAACAGAAATTTGAGAGAATTTAGCTACTAAAACAACTACAGAAATGGAGGAAGAGTTATAGTAAAAAAAAAAAGCATGTCTTTGACACAAAACCCTTTTGAAAGCCTTGGACTGCAAGAGTGAAACTTGCAGATAAAAAGGTACTAGATTTTTTTAAACATGCAGTAAACTCTGTGTCAATTTTTTTGCAGACTATTATTTTAAAATAAGGTTTAACATTAAAACAATTACCAAAAAAAAGATTCTGAAATCAACATTTGGTCAAAAAAAATATTTGGGATAGAGTTTATCAAAATGAAAATTTAGTGCCTCATAAGCAGAAGCAAAATTTGCAATTTACACGTGTTTTATAGCTTTTATAGCTTCCTGAAAGCTTACTGCATACGATGACTGTGATACTCTAACTCCTCCCTGCATTGGTTTAGAAATATGTGTGTAAACTATTGCCTTCTGCTGACCAGTGTCAGTCACAGTGACAGCGTTTCTCAAAGGCAGTCATCTGTCAGATCATCTTGTGTTGATAACCAAAGCAGAGACATGATATATAAGATTCGGAGGATGTCCTAACTACCTGTAGTCCTGTGAATTCTATGGAAGTTGGAGAGAGTCATTGCCCTGCTAGATTTGACTCATTTTAGTACTCATAAGTCAATGGAGAGACTTTAAATCTTTGCTTTTAAAGGCACTAAATATTTGTGGAAAAGGCATTTTCCTTAATTTTGAAATACAAATTATAATTTATTGATAAATTGTATCTGAGTTACTGCATATTTTAGATACAATTCTTTGGTCTCATGGAGTAAAGTTAGTTTAATGTAAATGAAATTGCTTTTAGCAAAGTAATTGAAAAGCATACTAAAGTCTTGATTTGCTCCTTGTCCAGTGAAAATAAAATAAAAATATTTGATTAATCAATTAAAAGTATAATGATTCTGCAAGCAAGACTCTTGCCTTTGCAGCAATGTTTTGTTCAAGGCATGTTTTGGAAATTTCCCAGTGTTTTCTTTGCTCTGTCTCTGAAGATACTCTCAAGTGTCGAATGCCTCTTTCTATACCAGCCCAGTCCCATATTGTGCTGAGCACCCCTGCAGTCAGAGAATCTGGACTTGGTGGTTTGAGGGATTTTGGATCATAACAGACATGAAATTTGCATTCTAAATATTCACAGTTGTTCTGACATTTTAGAATGTGCTTTTCCTTGCAATAATTTTCCCCTTGATTATACAGTAACAGTTAGTGAACTGGAATAGTGTTTCTGTTAGCAATCACATCAAAATATGGTTTTAGTCTCACAGAACATCCGCACTTCTGCAAACAACATCTTAGCAATGCAGGAATGCATAGAAATGTTTCAATATTCTGAGGATCTTGGAGATATAGCCTTCTCATTTATCAGGTCTTTTATGTATAAGAGGTAGGTTATGTGACAGTAAAGGATTAAATTAGCTTTTTATATCTGAAGAGTTGCCCTTGTATCTTTCCAAAGTCCTTACACCTGTGAAGCCATTTAGAACTGATGTGTATGCATTTTTCACTTCACCAGTTAGCTCTGTGTAGTTTGCCCTATGCTGGAAGTAGTAAGTAGCATGGTCACCAAGAAAAGCAAGTTTCCTAGTGGTCCCTCAAATAAATGATGCTAGAACCAATGCTGCAAGCACTACATTTTTTTCAAGTTGTTCTGACATTGGTGCTGGGTTTGACATTCTCCTAAAAGCTATCAATGTAGGCAGAGCAATCTCTGTGCACTTTTTTGTGCAGTTCAGCTTTTATGAATTCCAAGTACTCTTTATTCATATGTATGATTCATATAAATCACTTTAATTCTGATAAATGCAACCAACTATAGTCTTCAATCAAGTGTAGTCAACACACATACGTTTTGAAAATGCATGTTTTTTAGAACAATTCCATCAAAAATGGTAAAATATCCTAGATGTGTTATGAGGAAGGCTTTTTAATATTTTAATCTGTCTGTGATGGAAATGATTGTTATTTTAAGTACTCTGTTGCAACAGCAAAATCTCTGGGAATTTTTACTTCATTCTATTAGTTGTTGGAAAGAGAAATTCTTTATCCTGCCCTATATTTAGACATCAACTGCTCAGGTTGGTACCATGGTAACTGTAGCGCATACAAAAATTGTCAGTAAGAAGTGACTGCTGGTGTTCAGTTTTGGTACTTTCTTACAGCTCAAGCATTGGTAATTTAAAAATTACTTCAGAAAAAAAAAACTAAAAAAAAAAAGACCCTAAAAGCACAAAATGTGGCCAGAATGTGGGACAATTTGTTGTGGTCACTGTTAAGAAGTTACTATTTGTCTGCAATGCCCATATCATATCACATCTAGAACAGTACTATTCTATTACTGCTGATAGAAATGTCTTATGGAAAGGGAAAGCATATCTGACATGATTAAATAATTGTGAACTGCTATTGACCCAAATATATTAATCTCAGTTATATAGGCTGCCAGGCAAGATACTGTAGCATGGAGATGAACAGCAACATAGCTTGGTGAACCAATAGAAGAATTATTCAGGTAAAAGTTAGGAACATGTGGAATACCATCATAGAGAAAGAAATGGAGGTTGTAAGAAAACATAAGAAGAAAACTAGAAAGAATATGATTAAAGGTTTGGATAATCCTGGAACAGCGGAAAATATCTGGCGCTCTATGTACTCACTAATATCATTGGGGTGGAATTTCATAGTCAGTAACTGATTTGTAGGAGGTAAACATAGAACATACCTTTGAAATCATCTAGTTGCAATCCCCTCATAACATAGGCCATTGTATTAGAACTATGTTGAAAAAAGCAATCTTCTTTTCCTGACACATTTTTTTCAGGCAAGAAGAAATATAAGACTTTGTTGCCAGGAATTAAAAACTGGGCAAAATTAATTAACTCTAAAATGAATTACTTGGGGAGTTGTTCTTTTTTTACTTACATCTCAAAAATAAATTAAAGAAATCAAATGTCTAGAAAAGAAGTTAACCTCATTTAGCTTTCTTTAAAGTGCATGTCTTTTCTAACATGATAGCTTGAGGGTTTTTTTTTTTGCAGCGATGGAGTGAAAAGGATGTTTCCAGGAGGTGGCTACCTTCTTTATTTTAGACATTTATCTTAAGAGGGGATGAATTATTCTCAGAGGGTGCCTATTGCTTTCTCAGGAGCCTTGCTTTCCAGGGAATTTTGCCAATTATCTTACAATAGATTCTATTTTAGATCGGCAAAGTTAGTTGAGCGAATTCTATGCCAGATTTTTTTAAAAATAAGAATATTTTTAAAATAAATACATAAAATTCTCTTTAATAAGAATATTCTTAAAATAAAAACACCTGTTTTTATTAGCTTAAATCATAATGAATTTAAAAGTAAGTATGATCAATCCAAGTCTGTGTTTTTCAGCAAATAAAATATTCAATGACTTTTTCCCAAATGCAACATGAATTAAGTTAATTTTTGTTCAAGTCCAAAAGCTTTGATTGACTTAAAGAAAATATTTTAGAAAAAAAAATACAGATTTAATAGCTTTGAGTGTTGAAGGGCCTGTATGCTTGGTAATTCTAAAGTATAAATATATTTTCTTTCCAAAGGCTCGCACTATTTCTGTCTGTATTTGTCAAACTTTAATTTCTAGGTGCTAGTTTTCTGACTTTTTGGACATTCTTGACTTTCAGACTGATCATTCTTTTGTACCAGTTTTCTGTTTCCTTTGAAGTTATTCATGATAATAGTCAAATCACAATGCTTGTCTTGGACAAGTTACACAGATTAAGCTGCTGAACTAACTGAATGGCAGGTTTTCCAGTGATTTATTCACCCTTACAATTCTTTTTGGAGCCATTTTCAATTCATCACTCTACTCCTTCAAGTGTCAGAACTGGAGATTATTTTTGTGTCATCTGTAAAGTCATGTTTTCCTCCAGTTACCTAGTACGAACATTAAATATGAATGAGGCTTGTGAACTAGCCCCGCTGCAGGACACCTGCTCAAGAACTCTCTCTTTTCTGGCTGCTATTGGAGACCAACTGGTTACTACTCCATTCAGCCTTGATTAGCTTGAGCCTGCCTGAGAGTTACCTGAATTTTGGATTCTGTTGTCTTAATCAAAGTATTCTACAGTTAAATGGGTTACTGAAAAAGAAGCAAATAATATACATCCTATTTTCTTTAACACTCAAATCAGATCTCTTAGATGAATATTACTGTGTTAACAATCATCAGGATGTCAGAGCCAGATGGGTTTGAATTTCATGCTTTTAACATTTGTCTTTTTTTTTTTTTTGAATATTATATTATATGTTTACAAAGGTTGATATGGCTAATGATATTGGTATCTATAACAGTTCTGCATTTTATTAAATGTATTTACTTAAATTCTCATTGAAATGTCTTTTATGACTTAGTTAATGATGATAGCTGCTGGTTATTATAATATGCCACTAGTCTGTCTTATTCCTTTTGACATTCAATGAATACAAATCCTAATTTTAAAAGATTTGGTTCCAGTTATACTAAGAAGTTAATATAAGATCTGTTCCAGGGCAAATAGTATTTTTTTCTTTGCTGTCTCTTTTATTTAATTTTTTCTCACTAATCTGGTTGAAGATGGATGAATCATGATAACTAGAGGGGATCAAAAAGCTGTAATCATGCATTCATTGTAATTTAAATTTAATTTTTTATTAAAAGATAAATATTTACCATCCATTTTTGGATGAGGTTTTAACATAAATTTTTTTAAAAAGCTTTCAAAAATGTGAATTTAGGAGGAAGTTCAGGAATGGCTTTTTCAAATGTGTAGAGAAGTTGTTTGTAGAGAGGACAGAACAGAAGATGATGAGGTTACAGTCAGATAGGCTACTCATCCTTCTACTGGGCTGGGTGAAGATATTACTACCAATGGTTGTCATTACTCTTTCTTATGTCTGCTGGTGCAGTGACAGTCACTTTGTCCAAATGTTTAATGTGTTTTTACTGTTAATATCATTAATAGTTTGGATGTTTTTAGCTGACATAGCTAATGTGGTGACAATTACTCTCTGGGAGGTCACCATCACTCACTGGTGACAAACAATTACGATGGGGAAGTCCAGCTGCAGCTGGAACAGCCCATGTGACCATGGTCTGAGAAGTGAGAGAGCAAAAGTTATTTATTTCATTTGACTACATGAACTACATGAACAGGCACTATTTGTGATTCTGACTTAGTATGTGTGGACCTTTATTTGGCCTCCCAGTAATAAAACCCTTTTGACTTCAGTGGAGTTTCCTCAAGATTTACAAGTAAGATGAGAATAAATAGGCAGCAAATCAATAAGTTTGCAAAGCGTAATACAAAAGGTGCTTTATCTAGACATTTTCACTCTTTTTCCAGTGAAAGCCTATTAAAATGACAGTAGCATTAGTAGTATGGGAAATCACTTGTACATACAAGCTGAGAAATTTAAGCATATGGTGTGTCTTGACTTGCGATTCTCTGTTCCATTGGGAATATCATCATTTCAGACCATCAAGTCTGAAATACTGAACCTGTAACATGATTGGCATTTATAACGGTAAATATTGCATGGTGACTATTCAAATACTTCTGCTATTACAAGAGCTATTGCAACTGCCACAGACAGTGCTATGTTGCCAGTGCTTATGCTGAGGAGTATTGAGTAAAGTCAAATTGGGTCATGGAAGCAAAATAAATTCTCATAACATGGATCACAGGAAAACAAATAAGTATTTGAAGAAAACCTGAAAAGGAGCGCCCAAAAATTAAATTTTAAATAAAGCTCAAATTGTTTGCATGAGTTTTTTTAAGGCACTTTTCAATGTTTATTTTCCTATCTGAGAAATTCTCTTTCTGCTTAAAGGCAATCTACTAGGTCCTAGAGAATTCATAATGCAGAATCTCACATTATTGTCTGTCTCAGCTGCTCAATTCTCCTTCTATCATTCTCAGTCACATGATATTTAACTCATGTTTGTATACTATTTTTGTATACTGTTTTAACATGAATTTTGTGGAGATAAACTGAAATTTGTAACAATACCTAAAAAAAAAAAACATTTTTCTCGAGTGGAAAACAAAAAAAATTTAATATTCTGTAAACTTAATTATCTCCCTGTGTTTTCTCTTTATTTCTGTTTTTGTAAAATTTTAGGCCTCTGATTATCTGTAGATTATCTAGGAGGTATCATCACATAAAAGATTTGCCAAAAACTCTCAAAGTTCCCATCATTTATGAGCAATCCATTGTTTGCAGTGAATCCACAAAATATTAACTAAATTATTAATGATGATTCTATTTTTTAAACTTATAATGAAGTATATGTCATAATTTGTAACAGAACAAGTGATAGTGGGAGTAAATCATACAATTCATTTCACTTATGTGAATGTATAATAATAATAATAATAGGTTTTTTTGATGTGGATAACAGTTTCGTGAGATTTTATGGCAAGGACACTTATTTACTGAATGGACACTTAAAGTATTCACAGAATCATCAAGGAAGGCCTCCCATTGAGTCACAAGGTTCAGATTGGACCTGCTTGCTTTGCAAACTCCTTTCAAGAGGAGTCAGAGCGCAGCTAGACTCAACCCTAGTCCCAGACCTGCTCAAGAATTTATGAATAAGGAATTTTTTGCACAATTATGTCAGTAAAGTTTACAAGTTCAAAAAGAGAGTGCACACTGACCATGTCTTATAGTCACTTACCAAGAATTTATCAGGATCTAGCAAGGATCTCTTAACCTCAAGGAGTATCCTTGAGAGACATCCTTGTTCAAGGGGAGATCGTGGCATGCAGCCCACTACCAGGAAAGGACACCTCAATGGGCTTTTGGGCTGTCCCCGTATTTATGGGATAAGTTGATTGACTTAGAGTCATTCTTTCATTTCAGAGGACTTTCAGCTGGTGTATGCACAAATAGCCTTATTTATGCAGCCTCTCTGCATCATCAGGATGCAGCCATCAGGACTGTTATTGATGATTAATGCCTGTATGGGGGAAGAAATCAGAGAGGCAACGACCAGGATCAGATAATGTGGTAGTTAACAGCTAAGTAGAGCTATGTGTAAAAAATCAGGTTGGACTGAGGAAGGAGCATAGCCAGTCACATAGTATCTCCCCTTGAAGATGTCATCTAAAAGGAGTAAATACAGTGATTGTCTCTTGTAAATTGTTCATCTAGGCCTGACAATTAGAGTTGTCACTCATTTTTTTTTCTTATATTTTGTCTCTTAAATGGAGTAAAGCTTATCACACTACATAATTTGAAAAAGCACACGTAAAAAGAAGGAGTAGTCTTGTCTATGAGTTTACTGCCAGTCCTACAATTCCAAATTCAGTTACTCATTTTTCAACATGTTATTTATTAAATGTCTGGACCATCTTCAAATTTAGCTGTGAATTTCTGAATATGTTCTAAAATGGATCTGTCAAGATTGCAGACTGGCAAATTATGAGATAGTATGTCTAATACAAACCGAACTTCATAGTTTTCACAAAGGTTTGTTCAGCTAAAATATACTGCTTTTCAGAGGAAAAAATTATTTGGAAAACATTTCATAAATGAAATGTATGCTCCACTTTGTTTTCTGTGGCTGGATTATCCAGGTTATGAATAACCCATAGTATGTGCTGCACCTGAGCTATTAAGTGCTTTTAGAACTATGCACACTAGGGAGAGTAGTGTACAAATATTTCAGCTGATGTTGTATGAAGATCTTATAGCTTAATAGAATTTATTGACTCTCAAGCTTAAAGCAATTCAAACACAACTATCCTACTTTCAGTGGACTTCCAGCTCAAGTCTAGAAATCTATAGGGTATTCTTTATATTTTTCCTTTATCCTTGACTGTTCAAAAGTGGTTCACAGACCACTTTTCTGGAGAAATTGATGATAGGTTCAAAACTCTTTTCTTTTAAAGTCTGTGTTCTGATCTGGCAAAAACTTTGTCATGCTTTTCCAATGGAATGATTCATGTACTTATATATTAAGACAAGCATAGACATCTGTAATCACAGATTACTAATTCCTAAAATACATTTTCACATTTGAGGAACTTAAAATATTTATTTCATAACAGAGGCAGAGGTTTGTATGTTTTTTAAATGGAGTAAATCTGTGGTTTTGACCCATTTTTCACCTCTATGTATTCAGAATACGTTTTTATTTTAAAAGTGTAGTAAGCAATTATATGCTCATTCCGTTATAATGCTATAACTTTACCAATCCAGTTAAAGATAGAATAGATAAATGATAAAACTCATATAATAATTAAGATAAATTTATGGTCCAGATTATTAGCATTCAAGCATTAATAAATTAATTAATTAAATTAATAAATACAGCATTAATCAACTGTAATTGAGGTGTTATGCTGAAAGCTACTTTTTGATTTAATCATGGAAAACGCAAAGAGGATCCCCTTTCTCTTCAGTCATGCACTCTGGCTAGAATTTCAGCCATTTTAATGTACTAATTCTGTTGCTGAAGGATATCATTATCTTGAGAAGCTTAATCTTCATTTCCTTCATACACTTTTTGATGGTCAAAATTCACTAAACAGATGATTACTTTGAGTCATCACAAGGAAGCATAGCTAGTCTAGTGTCCTTTTCACACTTTTTCATAACGATATTTACCAGTTTGCTTCTCTCTTTTTCTTCTTTCATGTCAAAGCACAGATGTAACAATGCAAAGGCGATGGTTAGATGATGCACTACAGAGCTTTTGAATAACATTCCTCTCCAGTCTAGAAGGAATCACATCGAGCTTCTAGAAAGGGTCCAGCGGAGGGCAACAAAGATGATTAAGGGACTGGAGCATCTCTTGTATGAGTAAAGACTAAGTGAGTTGGGCGTGGTTAGCTTGGAGAAGAGAGGGAATCTGATCAATATGTATAAGTATCTGAGGGGAGAATATAGGAAGGAAAGGGTCAAACTCTTCCCAGTGGTGGCCAGTGAGAGGACAAGGGATAATGCGTGCAAGTTGAAACACAGGAAGTTCCATCTCCCTATGCAGGAGAACTTTACTGCAAGGGTGACAGAGCCCTGGAACCCAGGGAGGTTGCCCAGGGAGGTTGTGGAGTCTCCTTCTCTGAAGAGCTTCCAAA
>JAUBOD010000825.1:986936-998056 GCA_032353885.1 Nothura maculosa | reverse complement strand
CGCCTGGATGCCGCCCTGTGCCCTGTGCTCTGGGTGTCCCTGCTGGAGCAGGGGGGTTGGACTAGATGATCTCTAGATGTCCCTTTCAACCTTAACTATTCTCTGATTCTGTAAAAGAATCCATTCACTAACTCAATGATAGGATGGTGATTATTTTTAGGAAACTGTTAAAGAAATCATTCCCACACTTGCAAACATACATACACATATTAATGAAAAATATGAAAGAATAGGTGAAGGTATCCCATCAAAACAGCAAGGAAAAAAAGAAAATTTTATGTTGCGGGGTCATCTTCTTTTTTTCGTTTTAATGGCTGTTTTTATATATTATCTGAGATTTCACACTCAATGTTTTAACTCCTGGTGAGTCCCATTAACCTGCAATCTGGTCAGCTGAAACCATTCCCAGGAAAGGTTCTGATATTTGGCTGATGGCTGCTTTTCTCTTTTTAGTGTTTGCCTAATCCTCTAAATAAGGATTGTTTCCCTGCTGCTCTTACTAAATCTCCTCAGAGTGACCTAGGCTGCAACAAAGTCTTGAGACTCAAGTATTTTTGGTCATTATTGCTATGTAATCCCCTCAAACTCATCTTTATATATTTGAGTCATACTAAAAATTTCATAAGGAATCACACTAGATTTTACCACTAATTTTTATGACAATTATCAACCGTAATAGAAATCAGATGATCCTTCATACTTCTATAAAGCAAAACATAAAACATATCTTTATGCCAAGAATTAATCTCTGCTTTCCACATGAGGGAATAGATACAGGACCCACAATCAGCCAAAACCACACTTGTGAAAATGTTTGGGGCTTAGCACCTTTACATTTTCTTTATGGTTTTTACTTTAAAGTTCTCAATATTTTTCAAAACATTGTGGAATTTTTAACTGACTGTTGAATAGTAGAACTAATTTAAACTTATTACTTGGTCTGATATTTTTTCCTAAAATGCAATTAATTTTATTAGAATTCATTCTACAAGCATTAACTCAGATGTGGGACCAAGTCTGTCATTTTTTCCTAAGAGAATAAAATGCCATTCTGTTGTCTTCATTCCTATTATTCTCATCCTCTTCATTTTATCTCACAGAAGGGATCCCTTAGGGTCTATTTTGCCGAGAGTAAAGGATGTTTAAAATGCTATCTCTGTAAATCATTAAATGAGAAATTTGCGAAAGAAAATCTCTCAGGAAGTGAGCATGAGCAACCAATTGATTTGTGTAGGGAATAGGTGTTTTAACAGTAAATTGCAAAACCACAAAGGGACTCCTGCTTAATTCAGGAGTTTAGCTTCTTTAAATATATAATCTCTGCTGCTGTTGGTATTTATTGAATTAATAAAAAAATCCCAATTTTCCTCACTTTTGTATTTCAAAAGCCACAATTAATTTAGTTTCATGCTTCTGTTTCATAGACATGTCTTTTTTATTCCAAACTTTTCAGGTAGATGTTTTCCAAGTGGAAGCGGTAGATGTTGGGCCTCTGCAAGAAATGGTTGTTGAAAAAGGGAAAGGCTCTGACTGGCTTCTGGAGAAGATTATTGTGAAAGAGTCAGCAACTTCGGGGACAGAAACACTGTTCGTGGCTCAAACATGGCTAAAAGACAAACAGGATAGAAAAAGACCTGTTTCAGTAATTCTAAATGCCACAGGTCAGTATTATTTTCAATTATTCTTTGCTAAGAAATCCATTCCAAACTGCAGAATGAATCTATGTCATTTTCTTCTATAAACAGTTTATAGTTTATAATATTGCAAATAACATTTTTATTTTAAAGGGAATTAATGTCTCTGAACACTGTTGTTTTGAGTACTATTTATAATTTCTGTTTGGTTACGCCACATTTACAGCGGCAAAACATGGCAAAAAATAGGTTATTCTCTTGAGAAATTGCTGTCCCTACTAGTCTTACTCCTATGTTCTCACTTGTGACAAAATTCTGTTTTGAATAATATTACACATATTTTTCAAAGCTTTGGATACTTCTAGCTACTACTCACTAGCTTAGTGAAAATAAAACAAATAGTAGGGCAAACCAAGAAACAGAGAAAATGTTCCAACTATATTAAAAACAAATATTTAATATTTTTTATGTCACAATATTGGGATAACTTTTGCGAGAAGCTAGATGGAAACAGCATTTGAGAACACTGTAGAGGTAACCAGTCCACAGAAGAGTGGTTTGGGCTCTGTCTGTGCCTATCCTTAAAGATTAATGGACCTAATAACAAGATTAATAGAATTCTCCTTTCTGGTACTGTGGTTTCAACACAAAGGAAATCTGTTGTGCAGCCCAGGATGGAAGCGTAGCACCCACCAACCTAAAGAGCACACAACCAAAGTCCACTATGATTGTCAATAGGCACTTTGCTAGGGGCTTTAGATTACAACAAATCAAAGAAACATGGAATCCTTAAGGTTAGAAGGGACCACTGGAGATCATGTAGTCCAAAAGTCCAGGAGGACTTCTCCTCCTGGAACCAAAGCTTCTTTTTTTTGCAATACCTGCAATGGCATGATGATGTTTGTCGAAAAGATAGCTTGTTGAGACTAAATTGATTACCCCTGAAATATATTTTCTTCATTTTTGAAGCTGTTACTTGCACAGAAACAAGTAAATTTCAGCTTTGATTTACGTTGCAGGAAGGAATACTCATAACAAAACATAAGAATGTTTAATATATATAAGATTATATGATGTGTTTTTACTCTAAAAGAAGAAGAAGGAAGAAAAGATTTTGAAAAATATTTTTATTGTTTTGATCAGAAAGCATCATTAATATAGTTGAAGAATATGTTATCTTTTTTCCTTTATCATTAGAAAATCCAAACTTAATTGCAATGTCAGTAGAAAGCTTTCAGTCTGTGGTTCAGTCCTCTTTTTCTAATATTTGGAAAAGTTTTGGAAATCAATGCAATCTGATATTAATGAGAGGAATATCAACCCCTAAAAAGAGGATTAAAAATATCAATTCATCCAGAGTATAAATTATACTAATGAACCAGAAATGTTTTAAGATGAAAACAAACATTTTGTAGTATGGAGTTTTCTCTAGAATCAGTTCATTAGATGGAATGGCATATAGAAGTTGATACCTAAGTAAAAAATCACTTAACACTCAACACTTCCTAGTTAAATCTTCAGTTTAAATGACATAGTACTCCTTACTGTTTTTTTTACACTTCACTTTTTTTTCACTTTTTTTTTCAAATAGAAATTCAAGAGAGGACAAGCACTGCTGTCTGGCCTTTAGGAAAAGAACAAATGAGATCAGGTAGAGCTTCTGCTATTTCATCAACTTCTCATTTATCACTTCTAAAATAATGTTGTGGGGATATTTTCACTTGCAGGTATTCGTAGTATTTTCTCCTTTTTTGTACTTAAAAATACTAAGGAGGCTGAGCAGTAAGCTCAAAAAGAAGTAAGCATAAAATTAAAATATAAGTGCTCACATATATAATGCTATGTGTAGACTAAGATATCTTATGGATTTTATCTTAGGTACTTTCATTAACATATGAAATCAGGAACAACTTTTAATCATTTTTTCCTCTTTATTTTCTATATTTTATTTGTTTAGAAGGCAGATGGAGGATTTATTTCACAAAACATGAAGAAGAAACAAAAAAAGACTTTGAAAAGTTGACAGAAAATATTGCCAAGTTGGTTATGATTTTTTATGGAAGCAACGGCAAGTCAGATCTAGTTTCCATGGGAAACAAAGTGGAACATCAAGCAAAAAACCAAGTGGCATATGATGTAAAATAATATATAGATTTGACTATATTTACATTTTCTTTGAGTTCCCTTTTAAAGAGAGATCATCATGTATGTGTTATAAATTTTGCAAATGTTATTCCTTAAATACTCCAGAAAAGCAGAACTGAAACTTTCAGTCATATACCATATTCATTTTTAATATTTGGCTTTATCAAATTTGTATTGATCAAATATATTCTTTCTTTTTGTCAACAAATAGTCATAGTTAATAATACATATCAATTTAAATAGCATTAACATTAAGTATTCACATTTAGAAGTCAGTGCAGAATGTAATTTAAATTTGATCGGATAATTACAATGAATGCCTCTAGAGTATAAAACAAGTATTTCCAAAAGTGCTTACATTCAACCCAGTTCTTCTGCTTTTGAACTCAGTGGGAGTTTTAGAAAGGATTAATGCGACCAGGCCTCGGTCAGTACTGATCCCTTTGTAAAAATCTTCTTCTCTTCCGATACAGTAGCTACGCATATATCTGCATATTACTGTTGGGATGTCAAATTCTTGTTTTATCACTTCCTAGATACATTTACCAACTGATTTGGGAATGCTTTATAAAGTCAGACTTGGACTTCAGCATTTGGAAAACAGCATATCCCAGTTGTCTCTTCATCACTTTAAAATGCAGAACACATCAACACTGGATACCTTCAGTCTCACTATAAATAAAACTCTTCCTCTTTCTCTTAATGGAGACAGATGGATTGAATTCCCTGTAGAATGGCCATTAAAAGCAGCACTTTCTGGTAGGTATAAATTTACACTAAGATAGTAGAGTGGTCGAAGAAGTTAACTTGTCCTAACATTACAACTGAAACCCTTATCAAAACAGAAGATTTTATTGTCTTTATTTAATGATTCATAAAGACTGAATAAGAATTTAAAATGTAAAAAGGAAAGAAATGCCTACTCAGCTTAATTTCTCTACAATAAGGTGTAAAATGCAATATTCATTTGATTGCACACAGCCGTTATTATAAGATACAATGAAAAATGTTAAGAAATACTCCTTTCTTGTAATAATGTAATATTTATGTTCTCCTTTGTTTAGTCCTTAGCTGCTCATGTTTGCTGACATTAACTGTGAAATTTTTCATAATTCATTTTCTATTAGGTAATGTTTTTGTCACCACCTTCCAAAGAAATATTCTTTCTGAGCTAAAAATAGCTCAAAATGAAATAAAAACAATATGTTTTATTACATGTATACAGTCCAAATACTTGGCTGTTAAAATTAGCTCAGTGATTGTGTTGCAAATGCCATCCTAAGCAAAACAGAAGAATCCCTATCAACTAAAATCAACTGCACCTTCATAGTACTCTATAATATAAAAAATATTATTCTTTGACATAACAATTCTCAATTTAATAAAAATGCCAAATTATGATACTTAATGCTAAAATTATTTGTGCCTGAGTTTTATGCAGAAAAATAAGTAAGTTATTGGGTAAGAAAAAGTCAGTTCAATCAAAACTTTCTGATGTGGGTGTTAAATCAGCTGCCTCAACAAGCTTTAGATCAAAACTTATGACCCAGTTTCAGGGAAGTATTTACATGTCTCTAAACGGAAGCACACAAGCGTTCTCCATAGAATCAAAAGGTTGATTGTAGTTACATGCAGATATATTTATGGGCACAAGCACATGCTCACAGTAAGCGAATGATGCAGTGTAGATGACAGACACGTAGGCTGGAACCCTGATGACCTTGATTCAGACTCTCACTTTGCTCCTCATTTCTTTCTCTTCTGAAAAAAAAAATCACTTCTAAATTCTTTGATCTTTTTGGTGGTAAAATTTCCTTGTTTGTAAAATACTTTCGGATTGAGAGATGAAAGTCATCAAGTAAAGAATATCTATTATATTACCATATGTGCTTAGGTTAAAAAGCAAACAACAAAGCTCATCTCTTGCATTCATTTGTTTTCACTTGTGCTTGAGAAGTCTTCAAGACTGGATTTGTGACTACATTTAGTAATCACAGAAAATAAAAGAACTAGGACAATGTGAAACATATTCCCCCAAATTTTTGCCATTTCATGTCCAAGAGAAGTTTAAGCAGGTGCCCTAGTAGGTGGCAAGCACAGAGTTCAAAGTAATCTTGAAGGCACAGAGTTACTTGCAATTTATTGTGCAAAACAACTTTGCTTCTCCATCAGCTTTTTAAGTCTAATTTATTATCTACTTGATTTTGTTCTTCTGAACTAAAAGCAAAACCAATATTGTGTTAATTGGAATGGAAAGCAGCTGATAAAAAATCACCTTTAACAGAAGATGTTTGCTGTTAAATTTCAGAAATCTCAGTTCTGTATCATCTATAGAGTACAATTATCTCATCTCTTGGTTTTCTTTAATTTTTTTTTTGGATCTTGCACTTGGCATTGCAATGAATCATATACTAGTGGCTAATTGGCACCATGAAAATACAGTGGATAAAATACAGTGTAGACCCCAGAGATCTGACTGTGTACCAGTCCATGTGGGCCTTTGGGTGTATTAACAGGGAGAGGTCTCCAGCTGAGTGTATACATAATAAGTTTCTCTTCACAAAACTTTCCTCTGAGGTGCTTACATTTCAGGGATCCCCCAGGAATGAATCAGTACTCTTTCTCTTACGCACAAGCTTGGATGGAAGGTAATTTTTGCATTACTATAGCTTTAAAGGCAAGACAATGAAAAGGTTCAATGAAAATACATTGTGCTACTTTCAAATATCTGATCATTTCCACAGAAATTAAAATAGAATGAATAGAACAGAGCCACACTGATATTATGAAGCCATTACTATTTTATACAATTAATTGAATTATAAAATTAGTATGTGTGTTATACTTATCGTGACTCTCCTTTTAAGTTATTTCCCTTTAGATATCTCCTCTCCAATCTACTCAACACTCTCCAGAGATAAAACCTTTGTCCACAGTGTGATCTCACTACCTGACCACAGGCTACCATCAAAGCATTTCAGCCCTCTTCCCTTACTGCCATTAGAGTGCTTCAATTGCTGCTCTTTGTGCAGTGTACTCTGACAGGTCTATGGTATAGACCAACATTCATTCACCTCAAACTCTAACTGGCTACAGTGTACAAGGGCTGTGAGTGCACATTTGGCCTCACCTGGGGCCTCTATCCACTCAGCTTTAGGATCTTCATCCACTTATGTTCTGTCTATGAACAGACGTGTTCATGGGCTCCTTTTAAAATCCGTCTTGAGCCTTCAGCTGCTGCCTTAACTACTCTGTAGATGCACCTGCCTTTAGGTTTGTTTCTGACTCTGACTCCTGGATGTAGGAGGATCCAATTTTGGATTTATGTTGCAGCTCTGTTTCCAGTTTCTAGTCCCATCTCCTGCTCTTGACTATGCTTCCTGGATGGACCCCAAACTTGCTTTGAGATATGGGGGGATTGTAGCAAAACAGAGACCAAATAAACAGAATCTAGTATCAGAGACAGAGTCAAAATATGAAGTGCTCAGATTTCTTTGTTCCATGTAACTATCTACTCCTTGGATTGCATTGCTTCACATAACCAAATATATTATTTCCTTGCTTCATTTCTTGTATTGGTTTTCACAAAATCCATTCCCTGTATCCCATGCAGACCATATATTCTTCTTCTCTCTTGCATCTTACCATGATAAAATTTGTTGTCATAGGCAATGTCAGCTCTTTCTTCCCATTTTAATTTGACAATTAATTCATTCTATCTTTATCATTTATACTCCTTGAAATTAGAAAGTATCAGAATAATCCTGCCTTGGAGATTACACAACTAGGAAATACCTAACTATCCCATTATGTTTATCCTTCTAGCACTTGGATTTCTTTCCATGCATCTACTTCACTTTGATGAGTCTGCCCCTCCCTTATTGCTATTGGGTGAGAAATTAGATATAGGCCAATATAAATTGGTTGTTGTACAGAATTCAGCATTTTAAATGATCATTAGATCTAAAAGGTGATAATAACAGCCTGTTATCTGCTTGACTTTCTTGACTTTCAGTCTTCTTGAATTTCAAAGAACGCAAGCGATCATTTTATACCAGCAACCTAGTTTGGAATAAGTGGCTCACTAATCTAAGCTTTGACCCACATCCTACAGAAGCCTTCTGCAATCTTTGGATTGATCCCATTCTACTAGGGGATTTATAGAAATAAGAGGGAAATGATAAGTAGATATTAGAAGATGTAACTACTCAGACCTTTCACATTATTTGATTTTATGAATAAAATGCTTTTACTTTTGTTGTTCAGATATTGTCATTTTACCTTCAACTAAAAAAGTGTAACCATTGCATAAATCGCAAACTGCACAGATTTGTATGTTATCGATTCAACTGAGGTAGACCTGTCTTGCTGTTCTCCTTCTATAGACAGTGGATACATCCCATAAGACTGACATTCAAAGCAGAAATTTAACTCAGGTGCTGTTAATCACATGCAAGAAGCTTCTGTCTCCATCTCTCAGATAATGAAGTCTGAGGAACTTATCTCTAGCTAAAGTTAATCTTTTTAAACATCAGCAAGTGAATGATGAGCCTGAGACATATTAAAATTTTATGTATTATGTATTTACTCTTAATAGAAGAAGTAAGTCACTGTTGAAATTTTTCCATATGAAAAGAAAATGAAATAATATGAAGTTGTGAACATGGACAATGTTTGTATTTGGAAACATGTGGAAACAATTTTAATTTTACTGTCACTGTGAAGAGATATTGTTTAATTCCATCTAACTGTACATTGTGTACTGTCAAATAGCTGTGAAAGGTTGTGACACGATAATAACAAATGTTTTTCCTTTTGATATTGCAGTGGTTACGTATCATATAACAGTATTTTCTAGAAATATTCTGGCCAAGAGAAATGTAGTGCATATGACTGCATGTGTATATGGAGCTCATGGAGACACAGGGGACAGATCCCTTCTCTGTTCATTGGAGAATGTCCATCAGGAAGAGGATAATGAGGTATTTCATCTTAAGGCACTTTTATCTTTTATCTCATTCTTGTGTTTCATATACATTTTTTTCAAACTTTCCTATACTCTTCATTTAATATAGCTTATGAATTTAATAGTAAATAATTTTGTTTCAGTCATTTGTAGTTGTCATGGATGCTGTTGAACTGGGAGAACTGGATAAAGTTGTTCTTTTAATCAGCAGTAAAGCAGGTAAGTTACTTTTGCTAACTCTCTGAGTTCATGATGTGAATCAAACCCCATGTTAAAGGCAATAGAGTTGTTGCCAGAGATAAAGTCCATTTAATAATCTCTGATTTTCTTTTCATCGTTCTTAAAATGTATGTTTTATAAAGAAAATGCCTGAATTCTGTGATATGAAAACTCCTGGATCTAAAGATTGTATAATTATCGCATCAAGAAACGAAAATACTTTTCCTGTATAAGGAAAAGAAACAGGAAAACTAAGACTAGTGGTTGTATTCCATTATTAGGAGGTGATTTAGGAGAATAATTATAACTCATGTAAGAAACTGGTAATGTTTCATCTGCAGTCTGTGATTCAATTTTTTATTGTTTTCCCCAGCTGTTCTGTTCTCTCAGAGATTTTGAGGGGGATTTTACCCCTGTTAGGCAAATGTTAGCTTTGCTACAGAATTCCATTAAAACAGACATAACTGTGCTTCTCTTTGACTCATCTGTATGATGGCTACAATACTGCCCAAAAATATTCTAAATATTAATTATCTGCATAGTCTTTTGATGTCCTGGAATGAAATTTGCAATATAATTGCAAAATGTTACTTAAGATCTACTACCTTTGACTAATTTTAGACTATTTTCAAAGAAAACAAGCCTCGTATGTTTGAACTTTCTGTACTTTTTGTTTTTCTTATCTGCCTATCTGTCTTCTTATTATAATAAATTTTTAAACTCAGCACCCAATTTCAATCAAATTTGAAAAATTCATATATATGTCAAAGATATGTATACCTCAAGATTGTGTGAAATGAGCAGCTGAGTAGAAGGGAGTGAAGGAATAGAAGGGATTCCTTCTCCAGAGCCTGAGGTTAACTTAGACTCTTACTGATGTAATGAAGGGGACACGGATTCCAACAGCAGATCATATGCTTAGACATTGGGGTACAGTTTGCTGAACAAAAGGGAAAATAAAAGAGGAGGGAGCAAAATGAATAGTCCAAATGTAGCTGGAGTTCCCAGGACCAGATTAAAAGGGAGATGTAACTCAGTGAGCAGTCTCTCGTGAAGGAGAGATATGCATTATATTGCTACACATCCTTTTCATGCTCATTACCCAGATAAGTATTCTTTGTGCTGCTTGTGAAATTGAGTCTTAGCTCCAACCTTCTTGTCAACCAGTCACTGAGGAGGAAGTATCAGATATATAACGTTCTTCATCTTCTAAAGTGCCTCTCTGAACCATGATATATCTGATGTGCATGCCTGTCCACAACTGGTGAAAACATCAACACTTTGCTTTACTAAATAAGCAAGTGGTTACTTCTAAATTTCAAAGTAGGAACTTAAAATAGGAACAAAATAAGGAATGCTATAATGATGCCAAGATTTTTAAGTTATTTGTTGCTATACATCAGTGGATTGATTAATGATGATTAATAAATGATTAATAAATGATGATTAATAAATGACAGAAATAACATCGCTATATCATTTTCATATTTCATCTAATTCCTGGATATTCTGTACAACATTTAATTATACTTTATTTACTTGTTTGTAGACTGCAAACTAGATGTTAAGAAACTGCATTTAAAGGAAGCTCTAAAGAATGATCCTATTTATGTATTTGAAGTGAATGAGTAAGTATTGTATGTAAAGCTAATCACTTGATAGTATGATTGTTGAAAATACTAAGCTAGATTTAAATGATATTGTCACAAAGTGGCCATTTAAAAAAAAAGCCCATCTCTAAATATTCCTTATACATTTTAGATATATAAATTTACTTAAATTAATTTGTTTGAAAATGTGGTTTAGTTACCATCAAAATACATGTTTTGTTTTGCAGAACATTTTCTGTGGATGCAAATAACCCTGAAATACAGAAAGAAATACCAATATCTTTCATTATTAAAGGAGACAAAAGGAAGAATGGCAGCGATAACAACTTACATACAGAAGGAAGTCAACCAGGAAATCTAACAGACTATACTATTAAAGTGTATACAGGTGACAAAAGGGGAGCAGGAACTGATGCCAATGTGCATATTATTTTATTTGGGAATGAAGACAAATCTGAGGTATTTCAGCTCTCTCAACCACTGGAACATCAAGATCCCTTTGAAAGAGGAAGGGTGAGGACATAGATTTTATAGGATATGTCCATT
>JAUBOD010000825.1:972483-986836 GCA_032353885.1 Nothura maculosa | reverse complement strand
TCTCTCAACCACTGGAACATCAAGATCCCTTTGAAAGAGGAAGGGTGAGGACATAGATTTTATAGGATATGTCCATTCCTGAGTTGGAAACTTACATATTATGCAAGGGCAAGATCTTTCTACATCCTCAGGCACTTTGTCCAATTTTCCACATAACTTAATACACGTAATTTAATGAGATAACATCTCAAATATCTCAGCATTCAGTTGTTTTACCAGAGTAACCGAGGAATATTTTATCTCTATTACATCTAGCAGACTCTATTGTTGTTCTCTCTCTCAAATACACTTCCATACTGCAGCTACTCTTCTACCTCAATTCTGAATTCTAAGCATTTATTCCTAGGCACACAAATGTATGTGCAACAGTTCTGATTGTTTCACAAAGCATAAACATTATGCTTGTGTTGAAAACTCGCCAGACTGTTGTATCCCACAATTTTACTTCATCTTGAAAACTGCTGCTGAAAGCATCCCTCTGAGCTAAAACCCGAACAAAATGGAATCATAGGCATCTACCTGGTTTTGATGTCCATCATGCCTTAGGCTATTCAGAGATTCTTAGTTCAGAGTGCACAGGAGTGTTAATTCTCTTTATAATGTCGTAGTACCTTAGTAGAATGTTCTCACGTTTTTAATATACATATTTCTTTGGCAAAGGATTTGCTCGATTTGTTCACCACCTGTGTGATGAAATATAATGATGGGTACCCTTATGTAGCAATAAATAAATATATTTCCCATATCTTTCTCCTGTGGTTTCCTTGAAAGGTAATGACTGAATAATTAAAACTCTGGTTAAAATATCTTCCTTATGAGACCTAACTCATTATCTCCAACGGTACAAAACCTCTCTTTACTTGCAATTGATTGAGTTTCTTTAGCCAAGATGTCTATGAATGATTTCTAATATATCTTTACATATATAGTGTCTGCCATATTGAGAAAGTTAATGAAAATATTTATTTACAATTAAGGCTTAAGTAGCAAGTGGGAGGGTGCCTTGCTTAGTACTATATATAGTATTTGAGAGATTTAAAGGTACATACATTGAAACCTTATAGCTTTTACTTTCATAAAGGTATATTAATTGTATTATAAACAAAAAAACAAAAGAAAAAAATGAAGTCTTCATTTATCAGGTGAAAGTTGGTAAGATACTGAACAGAAATATTTTTCTGGTCTATGAAAGCCAAGAATTGATTTACTGTAAGATGAAAAGTGAATCTTTCATGTTTAATCTGTAGTTCACTCAGTATGGGGGGAATCTATACTGGATATTTTCAGTAAAAAAAAATAAATCATACCAGGTGTCAGTTAGATATCTTGAATTGATATCAATTAGTCTCAAAATTTAGATAATCAAATGTACAATTTTCCAGATTCTGATACATTATTTTCAATGGTTGTCCATACTTTAATTTTACAGGTTGATACATTCAAGATTATGACAAAAAAATTAGGAAGCCTTCATTCAATTGAAATTGGTCATGATGGGAAAGGATTTGGTAAGTATACATATGTTCAATAGGATTTTAAAAATCTCCTGCTTAAACATCTGCCTGACATTTGGAAATGCTTTTAAAGTCATGCAACTGCCACAGACAGCTAATACAAATCTTTATACCAATGAAGTCAGTTTAACTGTCCTTACTTAAACACTTCTGGCTCTATCACATTTCCTTTATATTCACAATTTTTGCCAAGAGAAAACTTCTCAGTCTGTATCTCCAGAGGTATGAAGCTTCAGGAGTTTTGAATATTAAGAAAATGAATACTGGAAATTTTTTATTTGTTTAAAGTCTTAGACTCTTTAGAGTCTTGTTTAGTGTAGGTAGTGGGTAATCCTGGAGAATACTTACAATAAGTAAAATCCTCCTGCTTGATTTCCTCTTGTTAGTGCTAGCTGCTGTAATCACACAATTCATCTTAGAGCAGGTCTGGGAAAGGAGCTCTACACAAGTAGATTTTGGTGCTCGGGGAGTTGCACAAAGGTCTACAGGGACAGAGATACAGACTGAACTGGTTTTTCCTGGGTCCCAAACCATCAACAGTGTGATTATTTTTCCTTTCTGTCTTCTGATCAACACAGTAGTTAGCACTGCTTTCTTAGCACAGCTGGTGTGTGTTGATCCATTTTATATCCAGGATTTGTTTCCTCTAAATTTGGCTCTGAAATTGTCTCTGAATGTCTTCTGTCACATCAGCTGTAACACTCACGGGCATCCTTGAATGCAACACCTGCTCTAAGTGTTTCATCTGCTTCCTAATCTTTCCTTATTGACTGTAGATTTCTCCATACCTGGAGCTCTCAGTGAGTGCTGCTGGAGTTTTATCAATAAAGGATAAAATATTATATTATAAACTTTTCAGGAGAGCAAACAAGCCTTAATATTTATTTGTAGAGTGCTGAGTAAATTTGAGAGACTGTAAATTTTTATTGCTAATAACCTTGACTCTGACTTACAGATATTTCATGAAAGGTCATATATTCCAAGTAGAGTCTATGATATATTAAACCATTCACAAGATTTCATTAAAGGAGTTCTGAAAGTATTTCACAATATCCATAAATGGCTCTTGGGAATGGAAGATGAAAAATGTAGACACCTTTATATGTTTTTTTCTTGTTTTACTAGATAATTGTTTGAAAATGTTCCTGAAAAGTGAGAAACATTGTTATGCCTTTAAATTGCATGTATATTGGCACAATTCACAATATATTTTTGTATTATATTTTAATCTACTTAATACTTTGTCCAAGTGTCTGAAAATCTTAATAATACGTTACAATATAATGCTTTATCTCTAAGACATGCAAAGAATACCAATAGGTTTTAAATTACTATGATATAATCTTTATTAGTTTTTAAGTGTTCGCTTTGAATATTACAGGTTAAAAATGTTTTTTTTTAAATCTTCATGTATTAGTATTGATTGAAAGAAAATGTTATAGCACAAGAAGGAAGATATTTTTTCCCACATAGCAGCATAGTTGACTGTAGTAGAGTACCATATACTTGTTTAAAACAGACGCAGATATGAGTTTTGGCCTAAATTGCTCTTTTCAAAGAAATGTGGATATGAAAAATACTTAAGTTCACTGTTTGGTTTAACATAAGTGTAAATGCACAAAAAAAAACGTAATAGAAGTTCTGTTTTCCTATTTTTTAAGGGTTGGATTATGATTAAAGGAATTATATCTACTGATAAATTCTATCTGTTTTTAATTTATTTGATAGACACAGAAAATGAAAGCACATTATGGATACACTTTGAGCACAATTCAGACTACAGAAAAAGGCAAAATACTGTTTCAAGAATACATTCATTATTACCATATACTCTGCTTCATTTATCTTACTACCTGTTCTTTTCAATGTGAAAAAATGAGTTAAGTTGTAATAAAAATCTACCTTTATATTTTCTGTCAAAAACATCAAAGACCTTCTCTATAAAACAGAGGAATGTTGGTAGTAATTTGAATTATCTACATTTCAGTTTTATTATTGATATTGAATATATTTGAAAGTACTGAAACACTCAGGCCTGGAAATGAAATCAAAAACCTTTCTTGTACTTTATATGTGTTTTGATTATATTAAATTTTCTCGTTTTTTTCTTCTACAGCAAGTGGCTGGTTTCTGGAAAAAGTAGAAATCATAGATGCATCTAATTCAGTGTATTACTTTAACTGTAACAGGTCAGTAGATCTGTTCATCATTCTTTAGCTGATAATTTCTTTTCATAGCAACAATTAATAATAGTCTTTTTAGTTCAACATTTTTTCTGCTCTGTATTCCTAGCAGTCCCTTCTCAGTAACTTTTGAACGTGGTGGAAAATTGTAATCTCATTTGTCAGGAACAATTATTTAGAGGAAAATATTGTATTTTTTGCAAATAATTGAAAAAGTAGTGGTGTTCATCTCTATTGTACAAAAGTAACACTAATTTCTCACATCTTACATTGGGAAGTGAGAAATCCTACTTTGAACAAAGACTTGAATCATATAATGGTAAAGCCTGTGCTTTAGTACCAAGAGGGTATATTAATGAAAGATTCTCTTGGTTACATGAGTTAAAACTGTTATATTTTTAAAAATGAAACAGAGAAAGTGAGGGAGTAAGAGATACGGATTTGTTGTACAGATTGCTGATTTAGATATTTAACCTTAGGCTTGGTGGCTTACAGTGAGATCCTTACTCTAATGAATAGATGTTTATTCTAAAGAAAAGAAGCCTTTTTGTAGAAGAAATTAGGAAGCCCACTGCCCAGAGCATTTATGGACCCAGATGTGATAGTACACTACTGTGACTTTGGAAGCAATAAATTTACAATCCTCTTGAAGCTCAAAGGACTTCCGATCTCATAAGCCTATAACATATTGAATAAATGGGGAATGCATTCATTCTCTCGTTAAACAAAAGGTGGAGATTCATCTTGTCAAAATAAAAGAGTTAAAATACTAACTCTAAAAGATATTCAGCACCAGGAAGTCTGTCAGGAGATCAGCATCCTCTAGTAGCCTACTTAAAAGCCTTAGTGGCTCTTGCTCTTCCTTGAGCTATTTTATCAACCAGGATTAGCTGTGTTTCAGCCTATAACGGGCATCAGCCCGTATCTCCCAAGATGCAAATTCAGATCTTAGTTATCATAACACTCCACCAGCAGGGAATTCTTCCTGTGCTCAGTCTCTGGGAGAAGATAGCTCTCCAGAGAGTGCTTGGTTCATTGCATCAGGTAACCTTTCACAAGCCTTGCAAAAGTGCTAGAGGTCTTTTAAATCTCATTGGAAATGAACGTCACTGCCTCTACAGTGCTGGTTATCATCATCACAGAATGTTAGCTTTAGAATCAGACCATTTATGTAGTAAATGGTAAAACCTCCATAGGCAAGAAGGGTTGCCTTCCAACCTTCTATGGAAGAAGACTTGGGCCCACTACATGATTCTGTATCTTGTTGCTCACCAAGGAGTCATGAGATGTAACCAGTCCCCAGAATGGAGTTTAGGAATCATAACTTGCAAACACAGAATGGACTTCCTTTCTATGAAAAGGAAAAATCCTTTCTAGGATTTTGTTCTTCACGTTAGTTACTGTTCCTGAATAAGTCAATAGTAAAACTGTCCTAGAAATCCAAAGGTGCAGAAGCAGGCTCTTACTCTTCTGATTATTAAGTTAACATGCTATACTCATGACAGGTTTTTGTGTTTTTCTCTCAAGGTGGCTGGCCGAAGATGAAGGTGATGGCCGCACTGCAGTGAAGCTTTATCCATAGCTGCTTGTTTACTGATTCTTTCTGAATATGTTGTTTCTCCAGATTTATACTGAAGTGATTTACTTGTATTTTAAAATGTTGAGGGTATTGTAATTATTGTGAAGGAATGTCAAAACAGTGCATTAAAGACATCACAGTAAATTAAACATGTCTAATATGAGCATGCCATCCCAATCCTATTAGAGATGCTGAACAACCTTGCATGACTGAAATTTAGAAAACAGAAATTTTAATCTGTAGCATTTTCTCTGCAGACTTTATCTCAGCATTCATGAGTAGATGTATGTAGTATCATAAAAATTTTTGCTTCAGTAATAATTTGTAGGTAAGTTATCATTAGTTCTTGGGTCAAATCTGTCAATATGTTTTAAACTGATACAACTGTTTCATTCCCAGAATGTATTAAAATGTGTATTTTCTCAAGATATTTTGAAAAAAAAAGTACAAAATTCTTTAGCCTTACTATGTATAACTTCCTTTTTCTATGGGTCCAGGTATATAACCCAAAGTTACACAGAATTTGTGCTCATGGGCTCACCTTGTGCTTGTAACCTTCCCACCAACCTTTCATAATAAATCTTGTGTAAGAATGTGCTCCATCTGGAGCCACAACTAAGAACCTTTAGATCCACCAGGCCTCTTTAGAGACTCCAAAAGAAAATTTCCATCATCTGACGTAAGTAATATTGCAATAGCTATTTTATAATATTGCAAGGCTATTTCCTGCTCAGCTTGCTGACTTTTGTAGATTCTCATTCCTAGGCATCCAGCTGTCTTTCTGTTGTTGTGTGTGTGAATTCCTTTACTTTAAAAAAAAAAATAGTTCTTTGAGGAAATGCATAAACATATTTAGCTCTAAATTCACAAATGCCTGAGTTGACCTAAGAAATGGTAAGGATACAGATGAATCTGAAATGAAATCATGAGTTGTGCAGCAGCAGAAGTTTCATATGTTTCATTAGAACAGAAATACTGCATATAAGCTATGTAGGGCATCACTCTATTTAATCAAAAGCCCTGTCCTTAATACTTCTAAACTTTAAAAATTGAAAATATGAAATTTTGAATTTTAGAGCAGGTTCCTATTTCTCCTTCATGTTCTGTACTAGAAGTTATTACTGTATGTTTTTCTATAATTATAAGAATTAAATCATTTTCTGATCCATGCGGATGAAACCTTGTCTGGCTGTCGTTTTAATATGTCTAATGTTTGTTTTCTCACACTGTTCTTTGAAATAAGTTATGCGGGCATGGGAGATGAGATTTTGGTTACTTTTGACACACACACACAAAAAAAATAATTAAAAAATGGTTTTGGCAAACAGTTTCTTTTTATATATATCATGAAAGTGGAGAGCTAGTGTATGATATGGATGTGATCTGACTGAGCAATATGATAGAGTCAATTTCTTCTAAAAGTGCTGGTTTTGCTTACACTGCTACCATGCACGTTGGAATGGATTTGAAATTGTATCCCCAGAGTGCTCAGTTCACTTAGTATCAGTATTCATTACATCGAAACACTTTGTTGTGATCTATTATGTGATTTGTTTCATTATTATGTCTTTCATTAATAGTTTGTAATACCAGCTCTCTTTGATGCCATTTCTGATTTATCAAGTGTAAATAATGCCTTCCTAATCTGTTTTTCATTACTAACAGTGAACACCCTCTTTCAGCAGCCAGCTTCCTTATTTGGAAATTATTTCCTCTACCTGTACAGTGCACAAATCAGGGGTTACACTCACTTCCCCAGATCCACATCCTTGTAAACTCTGCAACCCTTTTACCAAAGGAATACTACTGCAGCAGATGTTTCATTTCAAGAGCATTGTGGGTGCTGCCAGGACATATTTTCACGGAATTGTGCTTTGATTTAAAGAAAAAAAAGAAAAGCCAAAAATGGTGCCATGGGGAACTCTGATCTTCTTACTTGAAAGACAGGCCAGTTAGTACATTTGGCTTGTGTAGCCAAACCTGAAAATTGTTTCTTCTGCATAGTATACTATGAGGCTGGGCCTACAGGGCATAGAAATGCCTAATTTGTGTCCTTTGCAAGCAGAACAACTTCCTTGCAAAATAACAGGCTAAAGCAACACCGGAGTTACCATCTTGTGCGGTAGACACCAGGGCTTGCTGCTGCTGCTGCACTGGCAACCGTCCTGGTTCCTTTGCTCCCAACACCCTGCACTGCCTATGGGAGGCAGAGGAACACATATTTCCAGTGCGTGCATCCTAAATGACATCTCCTAAGGAGGCCAGAGACGTAGCACAGAAATGCACAGTAGTGGAGAGTTCAGCTTCTGCTGCCTTCCCCCTATTCGATCATCTCTTTGTAGATCCATAAGAGAGGGCAGGTTACCAAGTAAGCGAGAAATAGGTCCTGCAGCAGAGACATCAAGAGAAAAGCCCAGTGTGAATAATAGTCACGCACAAGGTAAACATTTCCTAGGCAAATATCCCCAAGTGACATTTCCAGACATTCTGCCTTGAGGGCAGAAATTAAGGCACTGAAAAAACAGGGTAAATTCAGAGCATATTTTGGACGGAGTAGCGCTAAGTCACTTTGATATGTTGGCTGTGATTTATGCATCACTCATGAGTATGGGATTTTGTTAATTATTTCAGCAAGACTTTTGAAAAAGTAATTTCCTAGACACTCTGTTAGAATCACTTCCAAAGCTTCTTGTCCTTTAACAAAAACGACAAGTTAGGACTCCTACTTATGCAAATGATGAGATCTAAACGCCTGAAATCTTGTCACATTTAGGCACCAGCTGGAGGCAACATTGTGAGAGGCTCCTTGTCTCTGACTAAGATACTTTGTTGGGATTGGGTTCAAATTCTGAGGAATTCCAAAGCAGAAAACGTGAGTCATATACTTGAATCCTGCAGAAAAACATAATTCAAACAATTTAAAAAATTTTCATTAGTTTTTTATAAGCAGTTTGAGGAAATACAGAGTTAAAGATGAAAAAAGCACAAAAACAAGCCATTGAGTATTCAGCAATAAAAACAGGCTATTACAACTCAAAAACTTAAACATAAAAAATAAATCAGTGTCCAGTAAGAGTCAGGAACTACTTAATTTTACTTTTTTTTCCCCCAATATGCTTCTATATATTTTTAATCTCTATATTTTTGATCTTACAGACATATTTCTGCCCATTTTAGCCACAAGAGTGTTTCAGTTTCCTTTGCTATTGCTTGCAAAGATGTGAAAAAATATAACCACGTTTTGACTGGCTCATTGGAGCATTTAATATTCTCGCAGCAATTCCAAGTGTAGCTTAGCTGAAACTCTTCATGCAAAAGAAAAGAGATACTCCTCTTAAGTATAAAATAAGAGCAGTTATATTGCATCTCTCTACCCTATAATTTGTCAGTTGTGGAAACCAAAATATCAAGCGTTCCTTTGTGTCTCTTTAGAAGCCTTGGATGTATATCATCTAGTCCTGGTGAGCTGTTAGTATTTACAAATATGTTTAGAAATATAAACAACCTCTACTCATACATCAGCTAAAATGGACCTGCAAACTCCATTAAAATTTTTTTAAAAAAAATTCCATTAAAAAAAGCAGCAGTCTAGAAAAGTCCATAAACATAACACCAGTCCATAAACTGAACACCAAACATCCTTACTTTCTGTGCTATTGTAGAATCTTCCTTGTACATCTGTGGATTGGCATCTTTTAAAACAATAACAACAAACAAACAAACAAACAAAAATCTTTCTTTTATAACTTACTTTCACTTATTAAAAATAATTTCTAAAAAAGTGAAGCAAAGAGGAAAGAAACTAGGAGTCTTTCCACCTTTCGTCTTTGAACTTTGGAAAATTCTTTATACTCTCTTCAGGATAGTGTCATAGGTCATGCTAATGCCTTCTTAGGCACCCTCTAAGTGCCATTCCCATTTATCATAAAATGTGCTTTGCTTGGTTTTTCAATGGTTTCTGAAGGCCCAAAGGCAGTGCAATTTCATAAGCTTTATACCAAACAGTATCTGCAAACTATTTTATATCTGCAAGCAGTGTCTTCCCACGTGGCTCTCTCTTTTACTATCATCAGTTATGTATTTACGTCTATCTTTCGTTCTATATGTAAATACAAAATATGAAGCAACAAGCAAGGTCATTGACATCTACTTCCAAGTAATGCATGCAAATTTAAGAAGTCCTCGGTTAACTTTTTCATAAACGTTGAAAAAAAATCACTTCATACTTCAATATGTTGTCATCTAAGCCAGTCGGTTCTCAATCGTTCTGGCCACATATATCAGGAATTCATTGATTTGGAGGAAGGCAAAGGGAAGGCAACAGAAGCTGAACACTTCACTGAAACTTTGTCTCTTCCACCTGATGAACTGTCTCTCTGCTCCTCCCAGTGCTCCTGTGGCAGCTAAATGACCCAGGTTTTGTCAGTCCAGGCAGTCTCTGCTCTCCGGGGCTACATCTTAGTCCTCCTACAGAGACATCACTAGTCTTAACAGCTTCCCAGGATCTTTATAGGCAGGATAGAGTTTTGGAAATAAAAAAAAAAAGAAGAAAACCAACAAAAGTATTATTTAGTGCTTACTAAATATATTCGTATGCATCTAATCTTTAAACTTTCTGCAAGTATACAAAAAAAAGTCCAAATCACCAAAATAAAATAAATATATGTCAAAAATATAAGCATTTGAACAGTAGCAATGATTTAAAGTTGATTTCTAGACTACTTAAAGTCCAGGAGCCAAAATACAATGGATTTCTATTCTGCCAGATCTGCTGTGGCAGGTGCATGTGTGTCTACATTTTCACATGACCCTACACATGCTACAGGAAATAGATTTATGCCTAAGAAATATACAAATTGGTATCAGGATGTGATAACACAAAATCCTGAAACCAGGTAACATTTCAGAGTATTTTTTGTAATGTAAAAGTAGATGAACATATGGGAATACTTGATTCATGCATCTCTTCTCAACTTTAAAGGCAAGCTTATAGTTCAAAAATATTTTTATGTGTGTCTGCATGTAGGACTATGAATAAAATTACCTCAAGCTACAGCAAGCAAACAATATCTGTTCGCATTCATTATGTTTAAGAATATATAATATTTTAACATTTAATATTAACAATTAACAAATGCTAGCAATTAAAGTATTTGTGTAAACATTTCCCTAGTTTGTTCTTGTCTGCATTTAATGATTATTGGCTTAATTGAAATGAAATTATCCCTCCTTTTTCAGGGAAGTAGTTAAGTTATTAGAGCATATACTGGCATGTGCCTGTTGTGACTGAAGATATTTGGACAGGAAGGTAATTAAATACTTCAGTGTGTAAATGTTAAACATATATTCTGTTCCATAACTCCTACTGACACCTACTGTGTGTATAGTTTAAACATTAATCTGTTGAAAACATCTGAAGCCTGTGAACATTTTGCTAAATAATTTTCAATTGCTACATTTAAAGAAATTCAGACACGATTGTTTTTATGAGGGGCTCTGTTTTAATGTAATTAAAGAAAGAGGTGGTGAATCAGGATACTAAGGCTGTGCTGGAGGTAAGGAGGAAAGGAAATAGATGCTCTTCAGAGTTGCAATCAGTTTGCCCCAACTTTGTATCACTCCATAGCCAGTCAGAAAGCAAGCAGAAGAAAGGCATTACATGCCTTTGGGAGAGAAATAAAACAAAAATCTTGAAGATATGTTGAGGGAGGGAAGAAGGGAGGAAGGAGGGGAAGGAAGGGAGGGAAGGAAGAAGGGAGGAAAGGAAGGAAGGAAAAATTAAAGAAGAGAAGGAGGGAGGCCAGGGTGGAAGGAAAAGGAAGGAAACTGAGCAGAGTCCCCAGATCTTGTAGAAGTCACCCAAGAATGTCTAGGGATTAGAACTTAATTCATTTCTAATGGTGAATTTCTAATTCATCCTGCTGCTGAGGAGCTCCACTAGCCGGTAGGAATTGCCTCATTCCAGGCCTTGCCAGGACAGCAAAGTTCCGCACATCCCCTTCCCAACTCCAACCTGCTAAAACTGTTCCTAGAAAGAATAGAGTTGCTGGCTTTTTTTGCAGAAGTAGTGCCACAGGGTGTCAGTGCCGGGGAAAACAAACTCATCCTAACGGTTTGGTTAAGAAAATGAAGAAACATCCTTAAGGCACTAAATTGCAATAGTCAGCATATTGCCAAACAAAAGATAATAGATTTGGAGATTGTTGGGAAAACAACTAATGGGAAAAATGATTATACTCGTAGCACACAAAGATAATCTAAAGGCAAAATGAGGCAGCTACAGACTGAATCTTAAGTGTGTTTTGATAGAGCCCTCTATGCTGTACAGCTAAAGAAGATTGCGAGAAAGATCATGACTGGGAACTGATGAAACTGAAAAATACTGCCAATGAAAGATAAGAGGATTGGAGCCCAAATGCCTATTTCTGGACATTTAGGCCTGAGCTGATAATGGCCTGCAATAAAAAGCTGAATGACTGGAGTATCAGAAAAAAAAACCACTTCCTAAAGTAGACAAAGGTAATTTGCAAAATGTGGGGTAGGAGGAGAGAGCAAATAGCAGCTGTAGTTCAGAACAAAGTAAAAGTGATACCTGTGCTACCCATAAAAATGCTCTCATTAAAGAAAGACAGAGGAAAAAAGAAAATGAGAATAAAATATTCTCAAGAGAAAAAAATAACTTTGCATGGGAAATGGATATGTCTGTACTTTTTGTTATGAAATATGTGTTGATGTCTGCATTCACATTTTTACTCTTTGACTTTATTTTGTATTTAATATCTGAGGCTCTTAGCCGGAACCTGGGCTTGCTAAATGTGTATATATGGTTTGTATACACTGTGTTTATAGAAACTCTTCTGGCCCTCATATGCCTCCAGGACAGCTATGCCAGTGTAACAAAGAAGATATCTAGCTCTGTCTCTTGCAATTTCTTCAACACTCATTTTGGGGAATCCTTTCCATTTACCACCTTTTAAGTGAGAAACCAAAAGAGTTTCCCCCAGCAGTATCAAAGGGCCTTGGATTTAGTGTAGCTTTAAGTGGTCATTGCTGCGTGCATTTAACACAATGAAAAAAAAATGTGGGAAAGAATATTATTCCACTGAGAAATGCAACAGGAGTGGAGTGAAAGAAGAATAAACAAACTAAAGCAGGAAGCAAGCAAAAGGAAGATGAGCAGAGCAGATAAAAGAAGGGAGGAAGACACGTCCCCTGCTCCATGCTGCAGTGAAATGGCCAGTACACTCATGGCTCTGATGTGAAGAGCTCTGTGAGCTGGAGACTTTCAGGGCTATGGATGGATGTCAAATTCTGCCTCCGACTGAAGCGACTGCAAGTAAAAGCAGTGGAAAGTCAACCTAAGCCCAGGCACAGAAAGGAGGATGCCAGGGAGGTTTGGCAGGGATGCAGACTGCCTGGTCTGCAGCCTTGGCAGTCAGGAGAGAGTGGTCCCACTGACACCACTTACCTTCCTAATACCTGCTGCATTGCTCAGCAGGCACCTTCTGCCTTTGAGTGCCTGGGACCTGATTCCTCTCTTTCTTTCCCATCATCCAAGGAAGATCCATCCCTCCGTCTCCATCAGATTCAGGTCAGATGCTTCCAAATCACCACTCCCTCCCCTATTAGGATTTCAGCACTAGGAGCGTAGTCATCCCTTCCTTGCTCCTCTGCCCTCCCCATTATGTCTCACCCTTTAATCATCATTAAAAATCTGTAGCATCTTTTAGTCCTATATCAAACAGATTCAATTAAAGTACCTTAAAGTGCACACACTAAACCACTTCATTAAATATGTAACCATAAATAGAATACTAGAAACTTGTTGGTATATATATATAAATCACCATGCCTGCAGCTAAATTAGCTTCATTATTAAGCATCTCCTCTCCTGACAAAGGAATCTTAAGTAGATATATTGTATTATATATAGGTGCTGACTGAATTATTAAAAGATTCTTGGAGAAAGAAGCAATTTGCATTGAAAGTCTAAGCCAAGAAAGATCATATGGACTACAATGAGAATTAAATTAATGCAGGGTTACAAAAGAATTTGGAGTAGAGTACAGCTCTACCACCATAACAAAGACTGCCGAGCAACTGTGTATTATTTAAGAGACACTATGTTGACTGCGTAAGGAAAGCCTGCTATGTAATAACACACAAAATAACAACCAAAATTAAGTTTATGTGTGTGCTCTTCACCTTCCAAAGTCTGATTTTTGTGTGCTTAGTGTGCCTTGAACAATACAGCAATGCACATGTCACCCTCTCTTAAAATCTGGGTTGCATATGTATAAGAGCTACTTTCCAAAAGGCTACGTTACACTTACCATGTACACTTAAGAGTTGCAAGGCACTTTTTAAAGCTACCTACATAACCTCTTCTCGTTAATTAATTTGAAGGGGCTATATTTAGTCACACATCTTAATGCACCAAGCGTTCCATATCGTTTCACTGGCATTCCTATTAAGACTTTCTGCTTAAAATAGATGGTTATAATGGTTAAAATACTACTCCACTGCTCTATCCTAAGGCGTGGGGGGGGTGGGGGGACACACTTATAAAATAGTCCACAGAAACAGAAAAAAAGAGAAAAAAATAAATAAAAAAGGGATAAAAGAAAAAAAAAGAATAAGGAAAAAGAAAAAAAAGAATAAGGAAAAATAAAAAGAAAAGAAAAGAATAAGGAAAAAGAAAGAAAAATGAAGTAAATCGGCTGTCCATCCCATACATTTCGGGTGTGTAGGAGCGGGCTGGGGCCAGACCCCGGGCTGACCCAGCGGCCCCGCCGCCTCCAGCCGCTGCTTTTCGGCGGGATCCGACCCCGCGGGCCCGGCCCGGCTCCCAGCCCAAGTTGGAGAGCGCGGACCGGCCGTCTCCGCCGCGCGGGCACCGCCGAGAGCGCCGCGGAGGGGCGCGGAGCGGCTGCGCGGCCCCCGCTGGGACGGGGCGGCCGCGGCGGGGAGGGATGCGAGGAGGGACGCGCGGCTGCCGGTGCTGCCGCCGGTGCCGATACTAGTAGAGGAGTGGGAACGGGAGCGGGAGCGAAGCGGGGCCGGGCCGGGGCGGCGCC